>CAUYRH010175912.1:0-41510 GCA_963574655.1 Perodicticus potto | reverse complement strand
GGAAAATTTTTGACAGAGAAAGAATTCAAAATATGGGTTCCAAGTAACCTTAATGAGATCCAAGAGAAAGCTAAAACCAACACAAAGAAACTGAAAAAAATAATTAGGGATATGAACAATAAATTCACTAAAGAGATAGGTGTTTTTATTTATTTATTTATTTATTTATTTATTTATTTATTTATTTATTTATTTATTTATTTTTTGAGACAGAGCCTCAAGCTGTCACCCTGGATGGAGTGCCGTGGCATCACAGCTCACAGCAACCTCCAATTCCTGGGCTCAAGCGAGTCTCCTGCCTCCGCCTCCCAAGTAGCTGGGACTACAGGCACCTGCCACAACGTCCGGCCATTTTTTGGTTGCAGCCATCATTGTTGTTTGGCGGGCCCGGGCTGGATTCGAACCCACCAGCTTAGGTGTACGTGGCTGGCGCCTTAGCCCGTTGAGCCACAGGCGCTGAGCCAAGGGTTACTTTTTGTTGCTTGGGCGATACCCTTAGAACTTTGACTGTTTTCTTCCTTTCAAATTTTTTACCTAGAGACTTTAGGAAAACTAAAATGTGTTGAGGGGCAGCCTTGGCTTATGACGATAGCTGTGGTCAAAGTTTACATAGAGGAATGAAGTGAAACCACTTTTCATTCCAGTTACTTATGCCTTCTTTTATCCCCAAAAGCTCGGCTGACCAAGGCAGTGACCTTGCTTTTCAAAATGAGAAACGTTGAAGTTTAATGTTGAATTAGTATAGGGCTATTCGTTCTACAGTAGGTGGTTAGTGGACTTCCACTGCTTTTCTTAGTACAAGTAAAATAGTTGTTAACAAATAGGAGATAGAATTTCTGTAGGTCATGGAGGATGATGGCTTGTATTGGTCACTCATTTAATCTTTTTCTGAGCATCTCTTACGTATAAACACTGTTTTGGACAGAAAGAATAGAGTCTTGAATAAGAGAGTTAAAGTCTCTGACTTGTGTAGCTTATATTTTAATAAATGGATTTATTATTTAAAAAGCAATGAATATGTAATAAATTACCCAGAAGAGGTAACCACTATGACAAAAACCAAAGCAGGGTGTGGAATCAGATAATGACCTGGTAGAGCATTTTACATGGAGTCAGAAAAGTCCTCCCTGAGAAAGTGGCATCTGAAGAGACCTAAGTAATGGATAAGTGTGCCATGGAGAAGGGGATTCTGGGAATCAGGAACAGCAAGGACAAAAGCTTTCGGTAAGAATGAGCCAGGCCCACTGAATGAAAGGGGAGCAAGGCCTGTGTGGCTGAAGCAGAGTGAACAGGCTGGAGAGATGGGGGGAACAGTGCCTTCCAGGGTGTCCAGCCTGCAGACCGGGGGCTGCAAGCTGATTATTTGAAGACTGTTTTGCTTCAAACAGTCTGTGGTGTTGGGTATTGTAAAAAATATGCACAGACTTTTTTTTTTTCCACTCATCAGCTTTTCTGCATTTGTGTATGTAATGTGTGGCCCAACTCTTATTCTGCCAATTTGCTGCATAGAAGAAAAAGAATGGACACTTCTACATATAATTAGTGGTTCTATTTCCTGAGATGCGGAGGACTGGGAGGAAAAGGTTAGGAGGTACAGGGAATCAAATTCTGTTTTAGACATGATCAATTTGAGATCTTAGGACAAGGAAGTGTCACATGAAGAGTTAGATATATAAATCTAGAACTCGGGAGAGGTCAGAGCAGGAGATGAAAACATTTGGAAGAATGAATTGCATATGTATATAAATATTTATGTATTTATTTACTTATTTAAAAACCATGGGACTAAATGAGAACTTCCTGTGAATGAATGTTGAGGCAAAGAGAAGAGGTTTTGGACTATCCTGGGGCCAAGTCCACACGTGTGCCCCACGATTTAAAGATAGGAAAAGGAGAGAAGAGTAAGCAATAGAGGCTGGAAAGAGAGCCCCATTTAGCTTTTTTAGTCTCCCAGAATTATGAACAATTTTGGAGCTTATTTCATGGACTAAATGTGCAATGTTATTTTATTTTGTTTTAACTCTGATGGGTCCTAGAGTTACCTTTTTAACTATCATTCTCTTAAATGAGCATATGTACTTTGAATTGAAACATCTGTTCTCTATCATAAATTATTTTTGTAAGGAAGTTGGACACAAATAAGAATATTTTAAAAATAACTTTATTCTCTTTTCTTTCTGGGAAGAGCTGCTGGTGACAACAAGAGCTCATGCTTCCACAGTGCCTCCTTTTGTGCCCTGACAATGTTCTTCCTAATAGCACATTTCATTTCTCCCTGCTGGTAATTGTATTACTATCAAGTATGCAGAAACTATACTGCTTAGATTCATTTGGCTACTCTTGTTTTTGTAAACCTTTAAGCATAAGATCATTGTTAGTGCTGCAAAATGGGTCTTCCAACAGATGGCATACTTCTGCACCCATCCCCCCCAAGCCACTGTTCTTATTTGTGTTACTGAGACGTGTGGTGGAGAGGCCGCTGTCTGGGTGGGGCACACAGGCCTCCTGCCTCCCTGTCAGACTCCCTCTGTCTTGCTATTTCTGTTCTGTGTGGGGACTTCGCAAACTGGAAGGCTCATTTAAGAAACATAAGACCATTCCTTTTGCCAAACCCACCGCAACCAATTTCACCTCACAGCATCATACAGAATGTCCCCCAAATTTTACAAAGACATAGCCAATGTGCAAAGACTATTTTGTAAATTTTTGAGATGAATATTTTGTAAATGTACATTTAGCTACAATTTCCTGTTTTCCCTATGTATGGTGACTTTAGGGACAACTTTTAGAACACCCTGTATTTGTTAGTTAACAAGTATTCTATTTTATGTTGCTGTTCTGTTCCTGGGGCTAGAGCTCTGGCTCTGGGCATGTGCTCCACTGGGCTCTGACAACATGCTGAGGTGCTTAACACAATCATTAATCGGCTCTGCTCTGCAAGTCAAATGCAATGTTAATTAGCATTACTTTCTTGCTTTTGCCTTCACACTAGCAATTTAGTTTAATGCCCTTATACTCTTTGTCCTACTGATGCCCTCTTTTCTTTCTTTATTTTTTTGAGACACAGTCTCACTGTGTTGCCCTGGGCAGAGTGCTGTGGTGTCATAGCTTACTGCAACCTCACACTCTTTGTTTCAAGCAATCCTCTTGCCTCAGCCTCCTAAGTAGCTGGCATTACAGGTTCCTACCATGACAATCAGCTAGCTTTCCTATTTTTCAGTAGACATGAGTTCTTGCTCTTGCTCGGTCTGGTCTTGAACTCCCGAGCTCAGGCAATCCACCTGCCACAACCCTTTTCTTCTCTTAGGCTTTTCTTCTTTTTTAATGTGTCTAAAACCTAAACATATTCAGAGGTGATCCTCTAAGCAACGATGCCACAAGCTTTTACAACTTAATGCCAACTTGATTGCAAAGCAATTTGGATATATAATTCTTTTTTTTCCTAGAAATTTCAGTGTTTCTCACTGGGAGTTATATGGTTAATTAAAAGCAAAAATTAAGCAGTTACTCATTACCTAGAAGCAGAATGTATGTGAAACAAGTTGTCCTCATTTCCTGCCTATTGTTAAACAACTATTTAAAAAAACAAACAAAAAAAAAACAGTTCTTCATTGTTTTTCTGTGTCTGTTGTTATTCTGGCTCCAGAGACGTTGGCTGTGTGTGTCTAAGCCCTTTCAAGATATTAATTCTTTTCTTCCTGGGGTTTACCCTCTATAATTCTTGCAAAAAGGGATCCACTAACCTTCCAGAATAACTTTTATTCATTTGTTTCTTCCTGGGAACTATATTTATGCATCTGTAAGTTTTACCTAGAGTAACAGATGTTTCAAAATTATTTTCTTTTCCTTCCAAGAGCATTATATTGTCTGATCAGATATTTTCATAAGTGGTAAGGCAATCATTGCATGAAGGTAAAATCACTTTCAATTTCAACAGTTTGCAAACTCTCTTTTATTCCCCATATCAGAGAAAAGCCCTTTGGAGGATATCTGGGAGAAAGAATATTTTAGGGCTATGTATTGTTAATCGTCCCTTTGTTCTTGGTTTAAAAAATCTAATGAAAAAGTCAGATATATTTGTTACTTCCCTAGTATTTACTGTCTTGGTTGATGGCATGACTTCTTGGGTGGTAGCCAACCAAAAAGCTGAGAGCCAGTGGTGGCCAATGTTTTTTTCTTTTCTGTTGTACATTAGAGGAGTAACAGTTGTCTTGGGCCATATATTAAACACACAAACACCAACAAAAGCTGATGAGCAAACAAAAAGCTCCCTGCATACTTTTCCTGATATCTGACACCATGGATAAACAAAACAGTCCTCAAATAATCTGGCCCACAGGTGGCATGTTGGACACCTCTGCTGGGAGCCATCCTAGATTCCTGCTTCAACCTCACTGCCTGCATTTAAAGGCATGCTAAAGCTCAGAGGTCCTGCCCTTTCATCCATCGATATTGTTCTTTTTATTTCTTCTGCTGTTTTTCAGTGGAGGCAATACATAATCATTTTTCACTTGTGTGTTTTAGTTGATCCTCTAATGGGAACTTCCTCCCAGCTAGTCTTTCCCTACCCCAATCATTCTCCATATTATGAGCTGATTAATTTATGAAAAACAAGTTCTTGTTATAGCTCATGGCACTGCATAGAATAAATTTCAAATCCTTGCTATGGCATAGAAGGTTTTCCATGATATGACACTTGGGTGCCATGTCAGGCCTGGCTCTTAGTCCTCGGTGCCCTACACCATGGGCTCCTATCCTACAGCATGAAAACAGAGCTAAACTGCCCTCCATCAAAGATTGCAGGTTCTCTGAATTGAAGCTCCTTAACCACCTCCCCTGTGACTCCACAGACATCAATCTTAGCCATTATTTGGAATAAAACACAAAGGGTGAGTCAATAAATACTACTTTCTGATTTCCCCACCTGGAGACTTATAAAGTATTTTATACATAATGAAGTTGAGAATAGTGTCACCTTACATGATTACTTTTTATTTTATCACCTGATAAATGGGATTACATAGTGATTTTGGTAAGAATCAGCATGTACTTTGAGTCTACTAAACATCTCTAGTGTTCTTTTCAGTTACCTTTTTCACATATGTGAGCTTGAGAAATCAATGGAGAAGATTCAGGATTTTTAGGATAAATTTATTTTGCCCAAATAATAACTGATTAATGAGAAAAAAATATAATGGAGATTTAGGTCGTATCAATTGTGTTGAAATAGTGGGGATTTGGATTTGCTAAATTCAGACCGTCATATAAATGTCAGTTCCACCTGTATGAGGCCTTCTTAGTACCCTAGAAGTACACTTCACAAAGAGTTGAGTATCTACTGATTACCAAGAGTGTAGACTCACAAACATAAACACAACTATTTTTGAGATAATAGAGAAAAAGCTGTAGTCTTATATATAGATTTTTTTATCATTTGCTAATGTTTTAAGTGAATTCCAAGATATTTGAAATATTATATCACTGTGAAATGTGATTGTGCTTAAAATTGAACCATGAACAAAATTCTTAACAGCTCACCTTAAAGGGGTTGGGTGGTAATTATATCCATCTTTCAAACAGTGAAAGTAAAATTCACAGGACTTGTTCTTCAGCACAGCTAGGATTAAAACAAGTTTTTAGATACTTATTCCAGGACTAGAAGGAGAGATTAGCAAAGAGAGAGAGAAGGGGAGATGTGGTGGAGGAGGAGAGAGGGAAAGAATGAATGAATAAGGAACTAGAATCGAGAGAATAACATCCTGGTCCACACTGGTCTGGGATAAGAAAACCAAGGTATCCAGAAGTGTTGATGGAATCTAAAATCCAAAGAGAAGAAAATTGGAACAAAAGATAGGCCCTTCTTCTGATAAGATCACTATATTTACCTGGATCCCTATGTATTTCATTTATGGCATGACTGATGCAGATCAAGTGAGTTGTCAGTAATACTCAACAAATCCATTAGGTGACTTCACAAAATTCCAAGTTGCAAAATCATGTGGTTATTGTTTTAGATATAGACTTTATGTAATGGTTGCAGACACAGCTATTTGCAAGTGAGCACAGAGCTGACATTCAGCTGGTGTGTACCAGTTCATCTGTATTCGTTTTTAATATTAATATACTTCGAGTCTTTTTGTTTTTAAGTCTTTTTTTCACATTGATAGATAAAATTGGACAGCATGATGTTTTAAACTAAGTATGTATACATTGTGGAATAACTAAATCTAGCTAATTAGCAAATGTATTACCTTCTATAATTATCACTTTTATGGTCATTTTACCTTTTACGTTCATTCTCTTAGCATTTTTCCAGAATACGATGTTGTTAACTGTAGCCTTTGTGTTGTACAATTGATCTCTTGAATGTACTCCTCTTGTCTAACTGAAATTTTGTATCCTCTAATGAATACCTTCCCAGTTCTTCCCACCTCCAACTACTCAGGCCTCTGATAACCACACCCCTACTCTACTTCTTTGGGATTTAGAAGTGGGCTTTTTGTGTCCTACATATGAGTGAAATCACGTGGTATTTGTCGTTCTGTGCCTGGCTCATTTCACTTAACATAATATCCTCTGTGTTCACACACGTTGACACAAATGACAAGATTGCCTTCTTTTCTGTGGTTGTATAGTATTCCGTGGTACATATATATGTTGCATTTACTTTATTCGTTCATTCCTCGATGGACACTTACATTGTTTCCGCATCTTCACTGTTGTGAATGATGCTGGATGGAATTAACATGGGAGTGCAGAATCTCTTTGATGCACTGATTTTATTTTCTTTGGATATATAGCCAGTAGGAGGCTTGCTGGATCATATGGTAGTTCTAGTTTTAAGTTTTTGAAGAATACCCATGCTGCTTTCCATAATAACTATACTAATTACATTCCCACCAACCTTTTCTCCACATCCTTGCAAACACTTATTTTTTTCTTTTTCATAGCAGCCATTTAAACATGCTTGAGGTGCTGTCTCATCATGGTTTTAGTTTGCATTTCCCTGATGATTAGTGAAGTTGAGCATGTTTTTCATATACTGTTGCTCATTTGTTCGTCTTCTTTTGAGAAATGTCTTTTCAGTCCTTTGCCCGTTTTAAAAATCTGGTTATTTATTTTCTTGTTATTGAGTTCCTTATGTATTTTGGGTCTTGACTATTAGGATATTCATATGTATTCCCATGCAGTAGGAGCTCATATTAGCCAGTCTTGTTAACAACCTTTTAATCGACAGCACTTCGGGTAGTCCTAATATGGGAGGAGCTTAGTGATGAATAACTGTTATGAAGACCCTTAAGGGGTCTTGTGCCTGCAGAGGAAACAAACATCTAAGCAAACTACACCCTTACCCCCCTGTGAAGGAGAGTGTGGTGGCTGCTCTGCTGTCGATTCCTCTTTCCGATTCCCCTCTGCGTGTTACACAGTGCTCTCATCAACACCATAGTGTCATTTCATGTACCAGGGCCCCCACTTCCATTTGCTGGCAATTTTATTCTTTCCAAATATGACTGTTTAAAGTCAAGTACAGAATCTTTGCCAGGCGTATTGTTAAGGAAGCTCTGTGCCTTCTATAATTTCTACAAAACCCTGTCTCTTTCTGCTCCTAGAATTCCATTCTTTGGACCACTGCCCTGAGCCTGCCCAATTTTATTCCCTTTTTGTTGGTGTTGTTACAGTAAGATGTTTGGGGTATTTTAAATTCTGTTCCTGTTGTTAAAAAGAGTAATTTCCCATTTGAGGGTGGAAATGCAGATGCCTTTATACTTAGACTTGAGGGCTGAAGCTTAGGGAGTTTTCTTCTAAATCTTTTCAAGCTCCAAACCCTATGGGCAACTTGTCCTCAAAATCTGCCATTGAACTGTCACCAGAAATTTTGCCGTGCAGTTTTCAAATGTAGTTTTCTCTCTCTAAATCGTGGTTTCTCAACTACAGGTATGGTGACATTTTGGGCTGGATAGTTCTTTGTTGTGAGGGGACTGCCCTGTGTGTTATAAGATGTTTAACAGAATCCTTGGCCTCTGTCCACTAAATTGCAATAGAAACTGTCAAATTTTGACAACTAAAAATGTCTTCAGATATTTTTGCCAAATGTCTTCCCTGAGGGGTCCCAATCACCCCTGTTGAGAACAACTAGTCTAAATAATAAACATGTGAACGTAAATTGACAAGTTAGGAAATGTGTCGACAAGCAAAGCAAAAACATTCATGATAATGACAGCAAGTGCTTATAGAGCACTTATGTGAGCCAGGCCCTGTTTTAAGAGCTCTTTTCATGTAAGTTACCAAGCCTATAGAGTCATATACCTTTGTATCCTTATTATCCACACTTCACAGATGAGGAAACTGAGGCACAGAGACATAGCCTATCCAAAGTCATGCAGCTCTTAAATGTCAGATAAAGAACTAAAACCCGGGCAATGGGACCCTTGGGTCTCTGATTTGAATGCCCTTTCAACAAAAATTTGTTGAAATAGATATCTTCATGGCATAGCACATAGCCTCTTTAAGTGGTTAGTAAATGTTTAAATGAATAAACAAATGAGTATCTATAAATCCTGGAAATTATTTAACATTTACATCAATATCGAACAGATCCCTTAGTTAATTTAAGCATAAAAATGCACTTTCCTTTGGATATAACCAACTAAGTAGTATTATTAGAGTAAAGAAGTGTATCTCAGCATTTTTAAGTGTATGCACAGGAATCTCTTGGAAAGGGTTTGCCAAGGTGACCTCTAAAGTCTTTTCTAACCTGAGCTTCCGGTTGTATGCTACCACAGTTTTACAATATATCAGAGCAAAGATTAGCCAAAAATGTACAAAATACCATTTTACTAATAAGATTAAGCAAAGCATCTGCTCTTGACCTAATAATAAGGAAAGTCTGAATTCATTCCCCCTCCTAAATGAGGTATGTGTTCTGATGAGGTATGAGGCACTGGGAGATAGTCTGAAAACAAGTTCAGGTCTTATAAAAAATTTAACATATTTAAGTAACGGGAAGCCACTTTAGCAGATCAATCTTCAAGCTTCCATAGTTAGCTTCCTATGACAGGTAAGAGGGCTGGGCTCTACATTTGTTACAAGTGCATTACTTCTGATTTATATCTAAGTGGGAAGTCTGAATCTTATAATTTCACTTTATTCATATGTGCCTATATGTGCACAAATATATATGGATACAATAAAAAAGAAATTCAGTATATCTATTTCCATTTTTCTAGTTCTGATGAAACTTTAGATAACATACAGCATATAATATTAATGAATATTTAATTCATTTTCGAGCAATAAGAAAAAGAGAAACTATAATGTTTGAGAGAAAGTTTTACATCTTTAAATAAATAGATGAGAAATATGTATTATTAGAATGGCTATAGTTTGAAGGGGACATATTGCAGATGTTGAAATTGCTTAAATACAAAAAAGTCTGTACCCTGCTGGAGTTGCTGATCCATGCAGAATTTGACCCATGGAGTCCTCAGACCATAGGCTCTGAATAACAATGGCTGGCCCCAAACACATTTTGCTTGTATCTGGATTTAAAAAAAGGAAAAGTGGCCGACATGACTAGGAAGTCAATAGAAGAATTTGGTTCTAAAAGAGTACTTTTTCCTTTAAAATGGTCATATCATCAAGTAGTTTATTCTTCCCCCAAAATCTGACACCACTTTTTGCCCCCTTTATGAGATTAACAATATTGTGTAATATATATCCAATATGTTTAAAAAGATTCTTTTACAAGCTTTAGAGTTTAGCTATTATTTTATGTGGTACCTACTTTCTGAAAGTGGGAAAATATGCATGATAGTACTAAACGGCTGTTCTTTCTAATTGGCTTCTCAGTTGTCTTAGATGCTACCCTAGGTTTCATTCATAGATGTGGTAATAAGCTTTGTTATAATGGAGACACTTTGGAATTTAGCCTTACTATCCATTAAGGAAGAATTCTTACCTGTTGTTATGCTCAGTCATTGAATCCAAAAAGCATAATTTATGAGATGCATAAATTATAAGAACAAAATCCAGATGGATAGATATCCTTATTTGTGGTAACTATAAAATTTCCATTACTCATTAATAATCTTCTCAGATACAGAACTGTGCAGATTGGGGTGGAAGGTGAATTTTAAGTCATGAACTATATTATAAATTGTTGGAGATAATTCTTTTGATGATGGAGATAAATTAAACAGTTACACATGAAATAATTATGAAAAGAGAAACATTCAAATCAATGTTGCTGTGATCAAATTATCACAAGTGCAAATATATCATTTTTCCTATGTGTAAGGAATAGAATATGTGGGATTGATTTGAAAGGTAACTGCTACTGATTTCAGAAAAGAGTTCTGTGAGTACTGGTTGTTAGTGATCATTTCTTCCATTTTTTAATTTTACTTAACATGCTGGTGCATTTTCCTTATTGTTCCTCCTCCAAAAGCGAAAAGTATAAATTAGACCAATACTATTCAGAATAAGGCACTAACTTCCAAGAAAATGAACCAATGGAAACTAAAATGCTATGTCCACATTTTCAGTCTCCTAAATTAAACTTCAGCATTTAGACACTGGAGTTTTTGGACTATTTTATGGATTTTCTATAATTTTAAAAATTATCTTCCTATTTCTTAGGACATAGTATTCTTAAAGGTCTTCATGAAAGTTGGCAGGGAGAGGAAATCATATTTAAATAAGTTTATTTGCTTCTGGTTATTTTATTAGATTTATATAGCTTGGTGGTAAAAAGAATTGAAATTTAAGGAATATTTTTTTTCTTTCTGCTTTAGTTACCTGATATCTCTAGTTTCAACAAGTATATAAATTTGGGAGTTAACTTATTAATAGAAATTTTTATAATTATGTAGATTTCCTATGTAAAATAGTTATTTTAATGTAATAATGACCTCTTAGCTCATTATATACTCTTCCATGTGTAGAAATTTTGTTGAGAATTTGAGGCAGTGTCAGTTTTCAGAGTATTATTAAATACATGTAACAAGCTGGTGCTTCTTAACAAAAGACTTTAGTGCTCCCAATTGTGTTTCAAATAATTTCTGCTAAGTTCTGAAGTTAAACAGTCTAAATATTTGGAAGAATTATGGTAACTCACTATTTCTCACAGGTAAAACCCATGAAATTAACTTATTCACATAGATTCAAGATTTTTCCTATAAACTTAATGTAATCATCTACTTTCTGATAGCTTGAGAATGTAGTTATATCTTTCCCAAAACTTAAATCAATGTTAGCTCTCATAGACAAGACTTCAGATTGTTTTGTTTTTGTTTTTCCCTAGCTACAAAGTGCATGTTACAGCTTGCCATTGTGGTCATTGTGGTTCATTTCATTAAGCTTCTTGTTCTATCTGCTTTCTTGAGACTTGAGAAACAGTATTTTTCTGAGTGATTGTACCATATTGTTCCAAATATAAGGCTACCCAGAATAGAAGGCAACCTCCAACTAGAAACAGCTCAAATATGGAGAAAGGCTGGGGGCCCAGAGCCCAGCGGGTGTTGCAGTGGTGGCAAGGGTGCCGAGGAATAGGACGATGCCTGCCCACTCTCCCGGTGAGTGAAGCTGAGTCAGCTGGCTGCATTTGCTTGTGCATAACCTAATGGCTTCTGTTGCTAGAGGAAAAGTTATATTGGGGTGGTAGAAAACACATTCATACACATGAGAGAAAATTGCTATGTGTCTAAATCTGGGGAGGGAGGAAAGGAGAAGAGTCACCTCCTAAATAGTCTTCCTTATTGTTTTTCCCCCCTGAACTTGGAGGCCTAAAGTTGAGCATCCCCCAAAAGGAGAGTAGAACAAAAGGTACCCTGGACCTTTCATGAAAAAGAATTCAGAAGGTCAGTGGCCATGAAAATCAGCTGTCTCTAGGCCAGATCAAAACAATGATTCCTTCCCCTTTCAAATTGACTCCTGAATAAGTGGTGATGAGTAGGCTCTGTGGGCATGGGTAGGTTGACAATAGGCAATTCAAGCTGGGAATTGCATTTCCAGCTTTATTAAGATTTTCTTCGTTTTAAATTCCCTGTCTCCTGAAACAGCCAAGTACAATTTAAATAAATGAGTTTAATCTTACTGACATAGACTCCAAGGGACTGTTTAAAATCATTTGGTGTGCTGGCATTTCACTCATTAGCATATTTTAAAGAAGTAGTTCAGTGAAAATGAATTCGTCAACTGAGAGTATGTATCAATTGAACATAGGTAATTCTCTGAATATTGGTCTGATTCTAAGCAATAGGAAACGAGGTGACATATAATGGAATGAGGGGCTTCATTCTGTTTTTATAATCTAGAAAACTATTCAGCATCTGTTGTTGCTGAACTTCACCAGGCATTTGGTTACCTTTACAGCTTCACAAAAAACATATAAAATAGGAACTTTGATCTTTCTGGTTGATTACTAGTCCATGGCTCTCAAAGTTAATTTAAGATGGGACTTTAATCCCTAAATGACATGTT
This sequence comes from Perodicticus potto, assembly GCA_963574655.1. Classification (NCBI taxonomy): domain Eukaryota; kingdom Metazoa; phylum Chordata; class Mammalia; order Primates; family Lorisidae; genus Perodicticus; species Perodicticus potto. Next base: position 29,030 of record CAUYRH010175912.1, on the reverse strand, counting down.
TTCCCCACTGTATACTCTAGGGAAGAGCCTACTGTAGCCTTTTTTTTCCTTTTTTTTTTTTTTAAAAAAAAACTACTTCAATAAAAAGCTGTTTGTTTTTGAATAGATACAACTAGAACATGAATTTCCTCAAGCTTAAACAATGGTAAATGGCCCAGATGATTGGTATTAAGGATGCTGTTTATATTGATTTTAGAAATTCTCTCAAGCCAAAATACCCTAAAGATAGCAGGTGCATGCCCAAGCAAAAATATACTACTATTCATATGCCTGGGAAGAGAACCTTTCAAACAAAAGGGCTGGTCAGAAAAGTGTTTGAAAGGAAGAATAGGAAGGAGGATTATTGCCTACTACTATTAGATTACTAGTCACAGGAAAGTGGGCACTGCAATGGTGGGTCCTACATGAGAAGTTTGAAGTGAATTGTATGTAACCTCAAAAATAGTTTTACAAGAGTTCATAAGAATAGGACCAGGAGGAAAAGAATAGTAGAGAAGTGAGGTTATTCAGGGAAGAAGGACTTCCTTTATTTATAACTCCTTAGTTTTGGAACCATTTAATCTCTACAGAGGAAGAGAAAAATTGGGTGGTAGGAGTCGGGGGAGAGTATGTTTCTTAACCATCTTTAAGTTTCAAGTGATTTCCCTTCTTTTAGGTGTACCAGGCATTATTATGTCTGATTTTAATCTGCGTAACAAATGCAAGAAAAGAAATTTTATCGTTTCTTTTCTCAGGGGGGGTTGGGAATGTTATAATCAGCAGTCCTGTGCACCTGCTATTAATTTAAGTGTTAGTAGCAGCAGAGAACAGAAGCTGAAGAAGCCACCTACGTGCCCTATGCCACTGCTTCCTCTTGTTGTTGGGGAGTGAGGCTGGAGGCACGACCTGATTGGATCGTTTAACTCACTGAATAGGGTAAAGAATGTGGCCTCAGTAGACTTACAAGGTGGCAAGGGGAACCTTCAAGGACATAGGAATGACAGCAACAAGGAAAGGAGAAAATATTTCAAATTACATTCATAATGATCTGTGTAGCAATCAATGGGTATTGTAAATTTCTCTACAAAGCATAGTGTACATGTAACTCATACATGTATTTGTTACTGTGAGAAGCTTTTCCCTCTCATTTCTAAAATGTACAGCATAAAAGTTCTGCAGGAGATGCTATAAGTCAGCGTCCCATACTAGTATTCTTCTTTTTTGACTTCACATATGATACACCTTCAGTGGCTCCTACTCAAGGGATTAGGTAGAATCAACTTAAATGGAGCAGTTATTAATCTTTAGACATGAAAAAATCTGTACTTGTATTGATAAGCAGATATTAAAATCTCTCAGGCCCTCTGATAGTATAATGATTCTACATAAAAACAGGTTTGGAAAATTCCCATTTGACTGTTTTTTCTAGGAGAGTAGATAACTTCCCTCTTTTTCTTTGCTAATCTGTTATTCTTTACCCAAGCAATCTTTTAAAAAAAGTGCAGACTCCTGGGGGAAATGCCCAATTCTTGAACAGATGACTGTGGCCTGCACATGTCAAATTAATTGTGCCAAATTTATCTGGTTTCTCACTTAAGTTAAGAATCACTGAACACTAAAAATATGTGACTTATATTTATTTGTTTTTCAGTTTTAAAATAGCCAGAAAAATGAGAAAAATGGTTCTTAAAATTGAATTTGATTATGTCTTTATGGAGAAGTCTCAGCTATCGGCCGTCCCTCAAAGAAGGGTTTTATAAGGGACACATCTCTGTAATGTAAGAGTGTGATGTGTCTACATCTTCTGAGACATATGCAATATGGCATTTGGCTTGCTGGGTGAGCATGTTTAACCTAGCCGTGGAGAAACTTGGGAATTCCCTACTCTTGAGTGTCTTTAAGTTTCAAAAATCATGTTTGAAATGTTCTTAAGGGCCATTCCTTGGGGGACATAGATTGTTATCTTTGGGAAATCACAGATGACACCTGGAAGTAAATGGAGATGGCTCTTGGTTAAGTTTTGTTGATGGTCAAGAAGCAAGTGTGTTTCATAATCACCTGATGGCATCTTAGAATAGGAAAAAGTAACAAAAGCGCAAATTCTCGTTTGGCAGCGAATTTTTGAATATTGAATAACATCTATGTAGTTGTAAACGACTTTTGTTTTAATAACAAAGTTGTTGATTTTCTACTAAGGGCTCTTTTAGGTTGTCATCAGGGGCTGATGGGAGTAACAGTTCACCCAACTCTCCAGCTAGCTTCAGTGGACACGCCACACCCGCTCAGCAGCCTGAACCTGTGGTACATTCTCTTAAGGTAACCGACCGTGTCCAGCCATTTATCCAGAGCTTCAGTTGTGTCGTGGCTTGTTCGCTGTAGTCTGGTAGTCCTCACAGTCTTGCTTTTAACCATAGAATACTTTATTTTTTGACCCCTTATGGTGTAACTTTTTTATCTTAATTTTTGAAATGTGATTTTAATTTTTCTAAAGTAACAGTGAGTTTGAGTGCTTATGGTAACTGAATCTCTAGTTCTGTCATTTTGTTTTGAGTAATGTAATTCATATCTATCTGCATTGAAGCTGAAGCTTGTGCATGTACATCCATATGTGTAAAATATTGTGATAGGTATTTTTTTTGTGCAATGTTTGTAGCATGGATGTCTTAAAATGCGGTGAGTTAGTAGGTGATCAAAATATAGAATACCACATTTTTTAATCTTTATGCAATTGAAAGACATTATGCAACTTACTAGAGGAAAGTATTGAAATAAATAAAAGACTACTCTTTGCTTTGCTAGATAGAAATTAGGTCCTTAAACTCCAGTTGATACTTCTTTATACAACAGGAGAAAATAGATATATAAGGGCTGCCTGGAAAGTATCTGTCTATGTAATATGAAAAATAGTATTAACAATGGCTGGATACTATCCAGAAAGACCTTATATGATCTTGCACATAAAGCTAATTTATTCTGGGATTTTGCTTCACATTTTCCAATGACTTTAAAAAATCTATCATCTACCTATTCTCTTTTTCTTTCTCTTTTTTTTTTGTAGGGACAGACTATCACTTTATCACCCTCAGTAGAGTGCCATGGCATGACACAGTTCACAGCAACCTCTAACTCCTGGGCTTAGGCGATTCTTTTGCCTCAGCCTCCTGAGTAGCTACAAACTGGGACTGCAGGCGCCCACCACAATGCTCAGCTATTTTTTTGTTGCAATTTGGCCGGGGCCAGGTTTGAACCCACCACCCTCGGTATATGTGGCTGGTGCCTTACCCACTGAGCCATAGGCACTGCCTACCTATTCTCTTTTACAATCATGAACTATCCAATAAGTAAAAATTTAAAAGAAGCACTATAATTAAATGAATAATAAATGAATTACATAAATATTTACATTTCTAATAGAAGAAACTAACACTGGAAATATAATCATATTAAAAGTTAAGATAGTTCCTTGAAATTTTATCATTTCTAAGGTACAAAACACTGTGCCCCAAATTTATCTATAATTCCTAAGAACCTTGACGAAACCTTTATGAGCCATAAAGTAGATAGAATACTTCAGTTCTGCTTTTGCTACATAAATTGCACAACTTCTCTTAAAATTGTTCCTGTTTCAAAATGATCGTCAGACTGAAGATGCATTCTTTTGGAATAGGCCACACTTCTGTGGCACACACAAAGCAAATAAGTCTATGAGAACTTCAACGTATTAATTTTATTTTGCGATGATTTTGTTTTAGCATATTTTATTCTTTCAGTATATTTTGCTTTAGTTTATATAAAATGAGTTTGCTTTTTCCAAACAAATACTGATCATTGATGAGGGAAGGTACCCTTGGCAGTTCCTCTCCTGGGTGGGGTAACTCACAAATTGAGCAACTGAGAGGAATTCCTGGGAAGGCACAACCAGCATGAGGGGCACTGCCCTGCTTCTAGTGGTTGTGGGTTTATCCACAGACAAAACAACACATTGTCTGCACAAGCATTTGAATGCACTTGAACATGAAACAGACACTAGCTATCTGAAACACATTTCAGAGGTAGAAAATGGACCAAAGATTGACTTCCATCTTCTAGAATTACAGTGTCTGCACAAGCTCCGAAAACACCACCTTGCCTTACTATTTAAATTATTTGAAAGCCATTTTGGCCTGTTGCCTTATTAAATGACAAGTTGCAGTTTGAATTGGATCAGCGTAGAGGGTCACGTGGAAATCTCTTTGAACTCTCTCAGTGCAGCTGTTCCTGTGGCCTAAAAGGAAGAGGAGGGCAAGGATGAGTTCCTCAACTTTCTTTGAATTTATTCTCTAATTTTCATATAAAATTTTATCTTGAGAGCAGGAGGTATTATGTTGTAATCAGTACACAAGAGTGTCCTTGGTTGACAGATGAATGATGCAGAGCAATTGAAGCATCTTTATTGGGTAACTGGGGGCCCTTGAATGTAAAATGTGTTTGCTTCCATGAGTTAACTGTGTTGTGAAACAGAAATACGTGCAAACATAGTCTTTGGGAAATGCATCTTAAGATGATCTCAATGTAAAAAACAAAATTGTAGCCACTTGGCACGTTTTATTTCTGAAAGCCATCTATCTACAGCTGATTTATATCATGAGATTTGTTTATTCTGAAAGAAGTAATTAGAACAATGGCCCAGTTTCTCACTTTCTGATGAATTTCAAAGAAAACTTTAGGCTTTCATGAATTCTATGGTCATGATTTGTGCAGGAAATTAGCCCATTTGTAATGACTTCATACTTCTCTTGCTTTAAAATTTATGATAACTATTAATTGGAGCTCCACTTCATTTAGTAAAAATTACTGATTTGAAGTATACTTTTGAGGTGCATTACAAATCAAATTTGCAGGCAATGAGCTTGTTCAAGGAGCTCCTTAAGTTTTCTATGAGTATTCCCTGAACGCAGTGATTTCTTCTAAATATGTAAAGAATGTGAATTGACTCTAATCCAAGGTGAGTAACAGGACTTTATAGAGGTGGTATCTATATAATAATAATGGCTATAAATTTTAAATTAATAAGAGCAGCTTGTGAATTCCATTATTTATTACAGGATTGAACTCCAGGTCATCTCAGATAGTATCTATGAACTTGACAGGAAGGTCTCACTTCATGCTTACATAATTTAATTTAATTCATTGGTACAAATCATCAGGTGACACCATCAGCATTGACCATGAGTTTAGAAGTGTCATAGTTTAGAATGGATCCTATAGGAGCTTTTAGGAAAAGCATTAGTTTCTAATAGTACATTAATGCCTTGGTTTATAAGCTGATACCATGAAAAGTAACAAACAGTACTCAGAGTCAAGGTTTTGTCCCCTTTTGTACATAGAAAGTATCCATGTGAAAACTTACACATTTTAAAAGGTATATTATTTTCAATACATTTACGGATAATTTAGAGAAGTGGAAGCATGGGCTTCTAAAATGGTTTTAAAATGTTTTATCCTGAGACAATTTGCTCTGATGAAAAATATTTAACATGTTGCTCAAATATTTTTGTAAGGAGCAAGTGTTTCTCTTTGCCACCATCAGAGAGCCATCTCTGCCTTCCTTTCTCAGGTGCTAGGAACACGTCCACTTGAGAATTGTGAGGTCAGTAGATGTGTATCTTCCTGGGTTCAGACCAGTTTCACCTGTCAACTATGATCTTTTTTAGCCATCTTTTCTGTAGTCCATGTCTACGTATCGCTTAGACTGGTTGGCATATAATTAATTATATAATTCATCATTACAACAGAACAAACAAAAGTTATTGACTATTTCCGAATGGTTGACATAGTCAGGTTATCTTAATTACTAGAGTAAATGCATCTAATTATTTTAGACATAATGAACTCAGTTGACTATTAGTGAATAGTAAATGGATTGCTTTTAGTAGCCATTTGAAAATGAAATAGAATTCATTCCAAATAGGTTTCTGAACGATCAACTATTTTTTAACGATTTAGCTATATACTAATCCACTCTGATATGCAGACACGGAGAAAACTAAAGGTTTTGCAAAGTGGAGCTCTTTGCCTTGATGGTTTTATCATAACTAACAAGTTTTTTTCCATGTGAAATTTACTTTTCTTTTTCAACAAATCCAGGTCTTGGATGTTCAGGAAACTGTAGATCGTCCACAGGGTAAAGAGTATGAACATGACCTTAGTGAGACAGAAAAAGCTATAGTCAGAGAAATGTGCAATGTAAGTTTAATGTGCTTTATTGTGTATTTTGTGTTGAAAGCCACGTTGTAGCTTAGTTATTGCTTTATGAATACTTTTTAAAATGCTGAGCAAATGCCTTTATATTTTTATATGAAAATGGAAGCAATTTCTGTTGGTCTTTCTTTAGTATGTTTTATTGGAGTTTTAATAACCATGTTATATAATCTTCAAGTCAGAGATGATCAGCCAATTCCATAGTCCAGAAGAATGTTTGAACATTTCTAAATAATAAATATATTATCCAAAATGCTCTTACTAATTTTGATAAAATAATTGGGTTTCTATTTAATACTTCTAAGGAGTTCTTTAAAGATCATTGTTTCAAAACCTGAGAGAAACAGAAAAAAATACAGCCTTCTTCAGATTTCTTTATAACTATTCTTAGAAAAAAAAACACCATCTCCTTAGATAATATTTGCTTCGTTCTTTATAAGTATGATATGTGTGCTTCATGTCATAAAGAATAGTTTTAATTTTTAGTGGTTGACATAAACTTAGAAAAAAGTAAGGTGAGCTAGATAGATATGAACTTCAGAGGCAGGAAATAGAAATCTGTGATGTCAGAGAAAAGCCCAGTAAAAAAGGAAAGAAAAGTTATTTTCATGATGAAAATCTGATGTAATCATTAAGGCAGTTTGGATTTTATTATTAATCCTTAACTTTTAATTTTTTGAGTAATATGCATGGGATGTGTCATTTAACCAAGAATATAATTTGGGAAGTTCTAAATAGATAAATGGAATTATGAAGAGGAAGCCATTTGTTAGATGCAAGAAATCGTGGTTAAGCCCTGATCTTGTTAAGCACTGGTTTTAATTGGCTTTGTATTTTACTTTTATCTTCATATCCTCAAGTATTTTTTCCATTAGTATATAATTATCCTCATATATCCTCATATATTTATGGAGAAAATTGCTTAGAAATGTTCTTTAGCATTAGGCCTATTAGGTAGGACCAGATATTCTCACACATTTATCTGTCTGCCTCTTTGAGATGTTTCTGGAAGTGGTGAATGTTCCATCGTGAATCCCAGGGACATTTCATATGAACTGGGATGAAAGTTTTAGCTTCCTGCTTGCCTGTGTTGTGGCTGCTTTTTCTTTTGTGATCCCTGCCAAGTTACTTGTTTTTCTTTTCTGCCTATCTGTTGTCTGTTTCCAAAAGGTCACTAGGTGTCATAGATGTCACATTTTCTAAATGTATCACTATTCGCTTTCTATAGCTTTTCAACCTTTGGTTGGGGTTTTCGGTTTGAATGTTTTACTGGGATAAATGTAAAAATTTGATCCACATATCAAGGAATGCTTGGTGCCTCTCATGACCCTGAGAAGGAAAGTCCAAGACATGGGAATTGTAGAACTAGATCAAAAATTTGTAAAAATTTGATCCGTGTACCAAGGAATGCTTTGTGCCTCTCAGGTGACCCTGAGAAGGAAAGTCCAGACATGGGAATTGTAGAACTAGAAGGAACCGTAGCGGTCATTCTCCAGTGGTTTTTCCACTGGAGTCTGTGTGGAGCTTCTTCGTAATTCAGATGTTTGAGTTTAACATCAGGCAATTTGGGTATGAACCTCTAAGCACTCGAATTTTATGTTTCAAGAAACAAAGATCCAGACATTAAGTACTTGCTCAAGCTGTTTTCTAATGAGCAGTAAAGTCAGGAGTCTATCTAGATCTTTAAGGACCAACTATTTCCACTTTCTCAAGTGAGGTAAATCTGGGAACTTCCATTTGCCTTCCTGAAGAGTGGGAAGCACTGTACCTTGGATGGAACCATCTCCACTGTGCTTAATGCCAGAATTTCTATACAGAGATGCCAGGATTGTTTTCTTTTTCATTTCTTTCCTTTCCTCCCCCCACCTTTCTTTCTTTCCTTTTCTCTCCCTGCCTGCTTCTTCCCTCCTTTTTCCTTCCCTGTCCTCTCCTTTGCCCTTCCGCTTCCCCTTTCCCCTTCTCCATCGTCTTTCCCTCATTAGAAAGTTGATTTCTTAGTCTCAAAAGAAAACTACTACCGGATTGGATGGTAATTAGTTTTGTGTTGAACTTTTTGTTTGCCTGTATTTTAAAAATAGTTTCAAAAACTCCATATAGTGTTGTTGTTGTTGTTTTCCTTGATATAAGATACTTTCAGTGATCCAAAAGTTTGCCCTCATTTACCTTTAAAAGTTTAATAGCACATTTTTTTCTAATTGTCCACTTTTGTCTTTGACCCACAGAAGTTGAGGGAAAAATACAAACACAAATCTGATTCTTAAGCAGTCTTATATTTAGAAACAATTTAAAAGCCCAGAGAACAAAGTGTTCATTTAAAATGATGTATTGTAAATATTGGAGAATAGAGAAAATGCAAATTGCAAAGCAGTCTGATCATTAAGTGATTTCTTAAAAATGAGTGAAGATCATAAAGCTTTGGTTTCTATTAGATAAACTATATACCATTATAATAATGTCATAGAAATGAAAAGCTTTCTCATTATGTGAGATTGGTTATATAACTCAGGTACAACTTAGGCTAATAGAAGTTTTGCTCATATTTGCTCTTGGAGCTAAGTTGTTGACATCCCGACAGTGAAAAGACTTGTTCGTAGGACCCCCACGTTGGTTAGTAAGCATGAAGTTATTCTCTTCCCAAACTGTGCTACAGAAATAAATATACTTCCCCCTAAGAAGTAGTAAATTTATATGTTTGTAGTAATGGTTTTGTTTTAGGTTTGTCTGTTTAGTTCTTGTAAGTTCTCTGAAGACAGTAGAAATATTTGACAGGTCTTCTCAGGCACCATCTCAGACACAGACCTAGTTTGCTTTTTTAGCTAATGAGTCACCACTCCTGGGTCCACCATAGTATTTTTGATGTATTGCAAAGTTCTGACTTCTCTAAAAGTTTCCTTTTGCCGGATAGAGATATCTTGGAAGCTCCTTGTATTCTACATTTGAATACTTATAGAGAAGTTGCATTTTAGAGTTGCAACCATCTAATGTTTTGTGTCTGTGATCCTCTTGGGGACCTCAAGTCTATGCGTTGCTTCTAAACCAGACATTCAAAAGATTCTGGGTAGAAGCAATCATATGTAGAAGTTATGAAGCAACATCCATAACATCCTTGGGCTTCCTGATTCTGTGTTTGTACCTTTTCAGTCAGTTTATTAAGGGATGGTCCTTTTGGACTTCCTTGCATATAGCTTGAGCCATGCATGGCTATGTAATTCCTTCCCAAATATTAAAGGCCATGACTGTACATCACTTTGAGTACAACAGGACATTTCTGCGTTGTAATAGTGTCTGCTGAAATGTAGAAATTAATAGTCCCATTGGCTTGGAAATGAAGACAGACAGAACCCTATATTCTTTTGTATTAATGCTATAAACAGTATTGGTTGTCCCTGGAATAGCCTCTTCTAGTTAAAAGCAAAGCAAAACAAACAAACAGACAAAAGAAATATAGTCTATGAATATTTAATGAAAATGTTGGTTTTGTGTCCATGTTGGAGCCCTGTGAACTTTTGTGGAATTAATCAATATGAACATAATCCTTATAGTAAAATACTCCAGGATGAGAATGGCTGTTCTTGTGCGGGCGCACACATCAAGTGTGTGCGTGCGTGTATTCCAATTAATGTCAGTACATTGGTTTAGTATTGGCGAATTCAGTGATTTTATACTTAGTCTTGATCTCACCTCTTGCGAATGTCCCTCTAAAGTGGCACAGTTTTTAACATATTGAAATTGTATCTCTTTCAATGATTCCTGAATTGATAGCTAACATTTGCAACAACTGAGGCCCCCGCTCTGTGGAGAAAGCCAGGACCCTAAGACTACTAGCTCAGAGTTTAAATAGCTCAAGAACAAAAGCGTCTTCATTTTCCTCCATGGAGGAATATTCTTTGTTATAATATTCTTTGTTATAAATGTATACTACACATATAGGAACCAGAATAATCTTGCCTAGGGGGTTCTTAATTCTGGCTACACATTAGAATCATTTGGGAGGCTTAAAAAAATATACAGTGACTCATGCCACACTTCCACCAAGGAAATCAGAACCTCTGAGGGTGGGAGTTACTGTTTGAGTTCCCTGGTGCTTTGTCTGCAGCTGGAGTGGAGGATCACTTAGGTAACTAGAGTAAGTTGGCATATCATTCTTTAATTTTTAACCCTAGTTGCTAACAAGGTGTAGTAGTCCCATCTACTGAGCAGTTCTTGTGTTCCAGAAGCTCATCACCACATTTTATTTTGTGTCTGCACTCATTCATACGGATATTTTGTCTCTTGTCTTCACATACCTCTTTGTCTTTCTCATAATTTCCCCTTAGAAGCCAGGAATCTCTTTGTGGAAGAGGACAAATAAGATGCTTACTTCCTTTTTTCTTTTTCTGTTAAGGTTGTGTGGAAGAAACTTGGAGATGCTGCAGGTTCATGTCCTGGAATTAGGCAACATTTGTCAGGAAACCAGTACAAAGGACCAATGTGAGAATCATTGTTTTTTAAACATGAGATCACCACTGCCAGAAAGATTAAAAAAAACAAAAACAAAAAAGAAAGAAAAGAAGAAGAAGAAAAAAGAAAAGAATGTGTTTCTGCAAACCTGGACTTATGAAATAAGAATGAGTGATTGTACATTGCACATATCTCCCTTCTAAAACGTCCGTGCAACTTCCCTCTTCAAGCTAATATTGTGTCTCTCACTTCAGTATCTATAAGAGTTGATCTCTAACAAGGTAGCTTTGAAAATCATCATTTTGGTACCAGTGTTTTCATTAGAATTAGAATATTTTTTGCCTCCCTAGATCTAATATTGCTATTGGGAAATCTGCATAGATGAGACAGAGTTGACTCATTGCATATATCAGCAGGTATTTTCTACCATGTTGTACTGAAGCTATAACAAGGTGTTTTCCAGCTTCTCAAGTCTGAGAGTTGGGCACCTACCTCTTAACACTTCAGTCAACAAAATACTAGGTTGTGACACACATTTAATTTGGATGCAAGAGAAGATTACATTTCTGGGGTCTTGTTTTGACTGTTGAGGTGCTAAAAATACCACGTAAATTCTCCCTACCAGCTAGAAGGATAGTAAAACTTTGTAGAGTGTGTGTGTCAGAGAGTACCATTTATTTCATTTGATCAAGAATAAATATATCTTTCCTTTTGACCTTGAGTTTCTCATAAAGATACATCTTGGGGATATACCAACCTTCATGTTCATTTAGTGTGTCCATTGATGTTAATACTAATAATTTCAACTGAAAAACAAGCAAACATTTTTCTAAGTGTTTTGAGCTGTGAAATGTCAATTTCTACAATTTAGTTTCTAGACATGCTGTATATTTAATAAACTTTATGTAAACTTTAAAATATTGCACTGCATTTATGAAAAAGCTTTCTTTGCCTCTTGCAACTATCTAATGTTTTATGAAACTGACGCATGATCTTCATTATTGAGACTAAAAGCTCTGATGCAGATTGCTTGAGGTTTGAAAAAGAGGTGTGCTAGCTTTGCTTAGTTTATTTCTTATTTTTGCTATATATATACACATATATATATATAAAATTATTAGAATGTGTGTATTGGAAATGCTATGATAGGTATTTTGTGTTTATCCAAATGCAACAATAGTTTCTTGTATGAATGTGCAAGAGGCCTGTGGCAGAATGCTACGTTTTTATTGTAGTTTAAGATTATAAAAGTAGGAATGCAACAATTTTTTTAATTTTCAGATATGTCCTAAATTATTGAAATTTGATTAATAGCAGGTATTTTCTGTTGTTGTTATTTTTAAAAGGGCTCATTACACAGTGTTAATTGTCCCCAGTAGGGGAATGTGAAGGAATTTTGTTATGCTTTCAAAAATGTTACTGGGATTAAAAAAACAGCCCTCTATTTTTAGAAAATATTTATGAATTAATTTACTATAGAATTATCTCTCTAATTATTGTAACTGGGTTACAGTTTAAGCCTCTCTTTCTTTTAAAATGTTATATTTTTAAATATTACTCTGTTAGAGAAAATTGCTTGCTATATTTACTCTCTCCTAGGAAAGCTTTCATCCTTAAATTGTTGTATTCCTACATGCTGAAGACATTTAAAACAAGTTTTTGTGCCTGCAGCAGAGCCTGCAGAAGCTGATACAAGGGACACTGGTCTTTTGACAAAATACTTGTGTAAATTTTGATACTGTATTAAAACTATTTTTTTAAAGTTCTGCATAAAATTGAATATTAAGTATATGTGTTCATCTTAGCAATGGTAATAAATTATTTAATCTCACAGTGTTTTTAATCTTCTTCAAAATGGTTTTCCTAAATTGAGTAGATTTCTCCTAGTCACTACATATCATAATGCTCCTACATGATGGTAGAAATAATAGTAATACAGATGGTTTATTATTTTAAACATGAAATAAATGAATATTTATAATGTTCAGAATAATGAGGTATTTAATATTCAGAGAGTCCTCAATTTGCACCACTCTATTATAATATAGTTAAAAATTTAGAATTATATTTGAAAAATATTTAAAAATTAATTTCTGTTGTAAAATCCTCTTTTAGTCTTTTATATAGATTAAAATGAACCTTTTTGATTATTATCAATTTATTATTGATATAATTTATTTATTTCCAGAAAGAAATATACTGGAGGGGAAACACTAAAGAAATGAAAAACTAGGCCTCTGTATTTAAGAAACTTACACATTATTGGGAAAGGTGTAATATACACATTCACCATGAAATAAATAGGAACACACATTCACATACACACAATGTGCTCTGATGGAGAACCCACATACTTCTTGCAAGTCACTAATTAGACTGTAGAATAAGGCTTCATATATTCAGCATTAACCTCACATTTAAATGACAGAGGAGATAGCCAAGTGCCTGAATCTTGCTATTTCCTAATATGTTTATCATTTGAAATGAGGGCACCATTATCTTGTGTGACCAGTTTATTAGTTCATGATCTTATCTTCCCTGGACAAAGGTTAATTGATCTATCTTGGCAGAGTATTTTTATCAGAAACAGATAGACTGCCAATCAGAATCTATGCTTTTAAATGAATACCTTTCAAATTTCTAGCACATGCTTAAGGCACTGTAGAAAATTCAGATCATCTTATGTGACATCCAATGAAATACTGACAGTCTAATGGGATGATTGTTCTTTAGTTCAATGGAACATTTAATGAACACCTAACCCTGTCATGTGAATAATCACAGCTTTTGTTCCTGCTTCTCAAGAAATACGTGGGACAGTAGTATCTGGGATGCCAGCTGGAGCTTCTTTTATTCTTGGGATCTAGATAGGATTGCCTCAAACATCCACTTTCTTGATCTGAGGAGCGGAAGCTTCATAATGATTACCACCAATTTCCAGAGTTTGTACTCCGTGGCGAGCTTCTTGTTGCCTCATTTACCCCTCACCACCAGGGGCAAACCGATTTCTCTGTTAGAAACTTGGGAATCCATTTTTTGGGAAGGATCTGTCCACCTCAAACTGGATTAGCAAGGTACATTCCCTGCAAGCTCAGGCACCTCTATGGGGAATTTTTAAGCGTTTGGCTTATAAAGAACAAATTTCTCCATTCTGTTACACAATTAAAGACAGTATATTAAGTTGAACTATATAAAATTGCCAACCGTTGACCATCTGTCAACTATAAAAATAGCAATTTCACATAGTTTAACCTCAGATGATGAAGAGATTTTTTTTGGTGGAAGTTAGTAAATAAAATGGGAATTACGGATGAGAGAATCATCACATTGGGCTAGACCCATCTTAAAGCAGTGTGTACTAAGTGCAGCATTAAATAAAGAACATTTGGTTTTAGAGAGACAGACTTGGGGCCAGCAAGGTCAGCATTTAACACTAACATTAGCTCTGTGAGTTTGAACTTCACTGAGCCTCAGTTTCCTCACTGGCTGAATAGAGATAAAATCTATATTGCTGAGTTGTTGTAAGATTCTTATTACCTCCTTAATGTTAAAGTTCAATGGTTTTGACAGTGCATGAAATGGTTTTGATAGCAGTTCTTCTAGGACAGGAGCCTAGATGCTGTGGGCTGTGGCAATTTATATCATTAGACTGAGAAAAACAAACCACATTGACACTGGAGGTTCTGTCCACTACCATATAAAGAATTCTAGGTACACAGTAACATATTAGCAAACTCTGTCCTTTATACATCATCCAACCTATCATAGGTCTCGGAATGGCCAATCGCAGATGGTGCTTATGTAGTTGGAATGAATGAATGAATGAATTGGTCTAATTCTCACATGGAAACAATATGTTTTAAAGACAAAATTCCCACAATTATTTAATTATATATTTGTTGTTCACATCACTGAAAAAACAAGATAAAAACTTTCATTTCTAAATTGCAGAAAGTGCTTGCTGCAGCTTTCTTTTCTTGCCTCAAACACTAAAAATGGTTTAACATATATTTTAATAAATTCATAATCCCACTAAACCATAAGAAATAGAGTATTCCATAGGCCAGCAGTTATGATGAATTCTGAGAAGAATTGAGAAAAAATGTATCTTAATGAAGAATGAATCCATAATTCAAAGTACACGATGCAGGGTATTGATGAAAAAGGAGGGTGCAAGGGTGCTGCCCATGAGGAAGAGTTTGAACATGCATTGTGTGGACTTTGGGATACTGATAAGAGACAGTTATTCTGACTCCTGCTTGTAACCACTCCTTCCTTGGGTAGAGGGTCGAGAAGAGAATAATAAAAATAATTTCAGTTAACTTCTTTTTTTTTTCCGAAGCCTCAGAAAAAAAAAAAAAGACTCCATACTGAACCTCAGACTCAAAGCATTCTATTATAGACATACTCTCATTTGACAATGTGAATGTTACTTTCTTTCCATTATAATTAATATTGCTTAATATTTTGATGCAGTAATTGTCTGATTTCTTTTCTGAATGTATTTATCTTTGTTCATTCTTTTCGAGGTTTTTGTTTCTAGTCCTTATCTTAAACACTGTTGTTGTTATTAAATTTTAAGCCTTTTTAATTCTGTGAAGGCAAAAAGTAGAAAACTAATAAACACATGTATATGTTAAAAAAAAAAAAAGATAATTTCTCCAAGGCCAGACCAGTGAAGGCATTTGAATTAGAAGCAAGGGAAAGTCCTTAGAGTCCGACAGGAAAGGGGTCCCTCATTCCCAGATCATTAGCCGCTGGCACAGGCCGCCTGGAAGTGTGTCCCATCATTCCCTTCACACTTGAAGAGGTGTAGTTACCTCCCAAGCCCAGCAGCATGGCTTCTTTCTCCTACAAACAAGTTGTAGCATAAACACAGCAGACTAATAAGGAAATTTTGATACTTGGGGGTGAGTATACAACTAAAAATCACCCAACATTGAAGGGACGCCATGATCATGAATCAGAAGCATAAAACTCAACAAAGAAAAGAAAATATACCAAAGGAAAGAATTAGAAGTAAGAGGACTTCAGAAGTACAGGCAACATTCTCAGAAAGATAGCAAATAATTGCATTCATTAAAAAAATTATTTTACATCTTGGAAGTAAAACATCAGTGTGGAAAAAAAACTCAATATGCTCGCCGCATAGCAGAAAGAACATTGCTGAGGAGAATTTCTGTGAGTTTGAGGACAAGAAACTTTATTACAATTTAGTAGAAGATTTTAGAAAGTCTGAAAATTAGATAAATGGAGTGTCTACCCCAAGGTTCCCAAAGAGCTTTCTCCTACTCACTTTCTACCTTCTATCTTTTCCTCCTTCTCTTTCCTAGTTGTTGTTTAATTGCCCTGTTTTATTTGTGTTTTAAAGTTGAAGCCTACTTAAAAATTATTTAGAAGTAAGGATAAACCAAAAGTGGTTTAGTATCCTTTCACTGAGATGCAGGAATGTCTCTTTAAAGCACAAGGTCCTCCTCCTAGTGCTTCTCATCATTTTGATGCTGAACTTATAATTCCATCTGGTCTTATTACCAAGAAGGGTTTTGTCTCCTATCCCAGGTCTTGTACTTGTCTATATCCTGTTCTTAAGTGATAGCATACAACATAATTGCCATGGCAATAGATTCATATGCTAATCAGGAATGCAGTTGTATAGCAGCACAAAAGGTTTGAGTTTGTTTGGCCTTTGATTCTATTAATATGTACAATTGCTGGGTAGAGACCAAGCTGCATGAGCTTAATATAACATTTTGGAAAAACCTTTTAAGATTCTGTGCTTTACCTCTGCGAGAATCTATGTTAGGCAGGAATGAGTTCTGGCATGCCAGATAACTGTCTCCAGTGGATTTTCATTCTTTTTACATAACCATTCTCCAAGTCCAGTTTGAGCCTTCCATTAAGTAGTGATCACATTGATTGGTTACAGAACTCATTTTCTCTTCCTTCATCCTAAACAAGCCTTCATTGGCTTTAGAAACACACCCCTCTTCCAAACAGCCCAAGAGAATCAAGAGACTCATCTTCTAACTAGAGCTGAATCTTGATTGATCTGAAGGCTCAACGCAAAGCCCACCTTGGTATTCTCATCCTACTTGCCAATAATTGGTTTAGGTACCCAATTTTAAGCCAGTCAACCCAGGGTGTTTCTGTGATTCCATGGTGGCCACTTGACCTAACCTGACTCATTTAAATTCTTCAGGAAGAAATTTTATTATATGGGTAAAGGCAAGGTTGTTTTCTCTCTTTGGATGTGTTAAGGAAGAGTTATCTGGTACTAGTAATTCCTGAGGAAAGAAGCCTAGAGAGGGCTAGAGCTGGAAGAATGGTGGAGAGAAGGAGCTGGAACATGGGTCATGCTTTGCCTGGAGTCCAGTCTACCTCCAGACTCCCAAATACAGAGATTAAAAATTGCCTTATTGTTTTAAAACAGTTTAATTTCGGATTCTGTCACTGACTGCCCCAAATCATACCCAGTGAAATTATACATGTTAAATATTGTGAATTGGATGTATGATCTTCTGTAAATTGGAGCTTAAGTTGTTCTATCTGATGATGGCTTAGTTCAGTGATCTCAGCCGATGTACTGTGGCACACTGGTTTGCTGTGAGAGGATCTTAGATTGCCAAGAAAAATTTTAAAGATCATTAATTAAATTATTTTTGAAAGAAGTTCAAAGCACGGTAAGTATATGCTTTTTTTTTTTTTACTCTTTTTTTTGATCAACATAATTTAAGTGTGCCGTAAATTTAACTATAGGTTCAAGTGTGCTGTAAGATAAAGAATGCTGAAAAACACTGGCTTAGTTGTATTATAAAGAACAAGAAGTGTGTTTAAACAACTGATCTCCTCACCATCATAAAGAGAGGTTCAATATTATCTTTATTAAATGGGGCTTCACAGTCTTCCTCATTACGTTTGGTTATTGTACTTTCCATGCATTTCTGCTCTACCCCTACACCCTCCAGTCCATCTGGGGAAAAAGGTAAGAAACAGTACTGAGGCAAAGTGTCACAGTATAGGAAGACCGCTTACTGCAATGCAAAGGGAGGGTAGAAAACCAACGGAGCAAGCTGCGCTGGGAGCTGAGAAGAGAGGGTGTGGGGCACAGGGGGACCAGGGTGGGGGAGTCTAGGCTTTGGATGAGACAATGTGACTGGGAGGAAAGAAAAAGAATCCCAAGAGTATTAGAATTTCCAATAATAAAAGTGGCCCTGAGATGTTAATAACACTCTGAATTTGAGGCCTTCCCAATTTTTTACAAATTATCAAATTTTCAAAAATATAGTGAAAAGAGAGAATGTTGTAAAAAATGCTGACATTTTTCTCTGTTTGGTTCAATTTTAACAGAAAACCCTTTTTAAAGTCCCTGTTAAGCACCCTTCCTTTTTCCATACTAGAGGCAAAATCTATACTGAAGTTGATATCTATCTTTTCCATTCAGGTTTTATAATTATAAATATGTGCCTGCAAACACACAGCAAATTGTTCGTGTGTTTAACACATTTACATAAATTTCATCCTTCTGAAACTGTTCTTTTAATATTGTCTTTGAGATTTGCATATATTAATTCATGTGGATAGAATTCATATGTTTTTATTGCTGCATAATTTTTCATTATAGAATATACTGAAATTTATTATTACTCAAACTAATAGGTTACTCCAGATTATTTGGCCATTACAAACAATGCTAAAGAAACATCTGTGTGCAATTCCCTTTCGGCACCTGTGCCAGAGTTTCTGTAGTATACAGAAGTGTATGTGGAACTGCTTGCTTACAAGGTATGGATGGATGTCTTTAAGTATAAGACGCTGAAAGACTGTCCTTCAGAATGGACCCGTGCAGTGTGCCTTCTAACTAGCAGAGCCACAAACAGATCTATTTTCCCATTCACTTAACATGTGGTATGCATGGCCCTTTACAATGTTTGCCAATCTGATAGGTGTGAAATAGTGTCTCATTCTGGTTTTGTTTTACCCTTATCACCAGTGATGTTATTGTAAGTGTTTGTCCATAGGTTTCCTAGGAAAGTTCATGTCCTTTAACCATTTCTCTGCTTGGTTGTTTGTATTTTGGGAGACCTTTATATATTTTGTTTATTATGTCTTTGTGGAATATATGCATTGCAAATATCTTTCTAGTATTTCTGTGGTATTATATAGAAGCTTTTAGTATTTATGTAGTAAAACTTTTGAGTCTACCCTTATGTGTATAACTTTTGATTTTTTGGAATTTTGAGGATGTCTTCCTACCCTGAAATTACAAAGGTAATCTTTATTCTAAAAGTAGTAAATTTTACTATCTCATATATATGTGTGTGGGTATATATACATGTCATTATCTATTGGTAATTTCTTTTTGTGCATTTCATGAGGCAGGCATCTAATTATTCTTTTTCCATATTATCCCAGGTCAATTTATTAGATAACCTATCTTTCTGCACTTATTTGTAATTCCACCTTTTCTTTTTTTTTAAGTATTTACATAGATGTGCTTTTGAATATTAGATTTCAATTCTCTGGCTCACTGTTTTGTTCATTTGCATGCCCCTATCTTATTGTGTTAGTTACTTAATTGCTATGTATTTTTTTATATTTTGATATCTTCTTGTTCTTCAATACTGACTTTTACTTCCATAGGAATTTTAGAGATCAATTTATCAATTATCATTAAGAAAAATTCTCCTTGAGCATTAGATCAGAATTGGATTGGATCTATCTGTCTATCTATCTGTCTATCATGAATAAGGTATTGTGTTTTACCATCACTCAATCTTTAAAGTTATTCATATTTTTAATACGCTTTGATAATGCTTTGTAGTTTTATTCATGAAGAAAGGCCTTGTAAATGTTTTGTTAGATTCATTCCTAGATGTCCTATAGTTTTTGTTGATATTGTGAATGGGATCTTCATTTGCATTACATTTTTTCTAACTGGTTATTACAGAGGTATAAGAACTTTGTCTTTTGTCAAATAACCCTGAAGAACAATTAGTTTGTGTATCCTGTTGAATTTCCAATGAAGGCAAGCATACTCAGTTATAACTATATCTTTCATTCTATTTCTTATAGCTGGTTTTATTAGCATAGCAACTAAGAACAGTCTTTGAGATGAGAAAGGCTGAACTCCAATCCTTATTAGCTGTGTGACCTTTAACTTTATGTTTTAGAATTCTTATCTGTATAATGAAAATAACAATATATAATTTAACTTGTATTTTATGAAAACTAACTGAGTTATTTTATGTAAATCACTGGAAACAATGTTACATATATAAATAAACTTAATACGTAAAGTTATTGTTAACTTTTTAATTATTTCTATGGCTGAAGTATATGGTGTCATATAGAAATAGAAACTGTGATTGTAGTCATTATTATATTTTCTTTACTTTAAAAAAATGCTGCTAAGCCAAAGCCACTTTCCAGATGTGAGGTTGTCAACCTCTATGGCTTATTTAAATTTTGGATCAGATCTAAAATCTCTTTTCTAACAAAAAATATTGGCTTTGCTAACAAATGCCTACTGTGGGCATAGACAGACCAGCCGTTCATCCAAAGGAGAATGATAGATTGTTCATCTACTACTATATGAAAACATAAGTTTATCCACCTGCTCAATTGGTTTCCAAAGCATTTGGCGCTTTCCTCAATGCACAGTCAGTGTAGATATTTGTGTTTCAATCATCAGAGAGTATAACCAGATTTTTCACTATCTATCTCTTAACAAAAGCCTGCAAAAAGTTCCATTTAGAAAGATCAGGTACTCACTACTTTTGGTCATTTAAAACAGTTATTAAAACAAATTTGATCACCAGACTGTGATCACCTTCACTAGATTGTACTAAATATTTAACCAAGTACTATTTTATGAAATGATCATGTGTTTGCTATGGAAATATTTCCAAGTCTAATTTTCATTGATAAAATAGGTCTCATATACACTCCCAAGTGAAAAATTCAGTCTAGAATTTATGATTGGGAAATGGTTGCTTCATATCCAGCACAGGAGGAGATGAGGTTTTTCTCTCTTCTTTCATTTGGTAGGTTTAGACTTAGCATGTTTGGACATTTTTCCAGCTATCAGAAAGTCAGAGCCACATTTGAAATCAGGTCACATTAATAGGACTGACCTCCATGGTTAGCTTCTGTAAATTCTTGTTTTTTTCTTGATCTCTATTTTCCTTTTCTAATTTATTTATTTACATTTACAATGCC
Organism: Perodicticus potto; assembly: GCA_963574655.1. Lineage (NCBI taxonomy): Eukaryota > Metazoa > Chordata > Mammalia > Primates > Lorisidae > Perodicticus > Perodicticus potto. The sequence continues at coordinate 8,153 of CAUYRH010175912.1, read as the reverse complement.
AGCATATTATTTTTGTAAGGTCATTAAATATTTTTGAAAGAGCTGTGGTATAGATACTTTCAGGAATTAAAAATAACTATTAAGCCGCAGGAAGAACATTAAGCTAGAAAATAGTAAGTAAACCACAATAAAAACAAAACAAAAATAAAACCACACCATCATGAACTTTGCTTTTTCCTCCTTTTTTGTATTTGCTGATGTGAATAAACCTTTCTAACGTTTGGAATAAATAAATTATATATAAATATTTTAAGATAATTTGCATTTATTGTTAAACAGAGATTCAGTTATTGAGTTTAAAATACCTGAACTCTCTTGCTCTTACAGTGGGTAAAATCAAATATACTTCTCATTCATTTCTCGGGTGATGTAACTACTTCTAAAATTTTAGCATGAAACTTTTATAAAGAAGACAAATGCATATTGACTTTTCCTCCCCAGGACTCTCTTCACCTCACAGCAGAGAGCTTAATTTATTTTATCTTGAGTAAAGTTTCTTCAGTTCCCAAAGGGAAGATGGTTTAAGTAGGAGACAAGGTCTCATGATTAATGCACACATCTTTTTCCATGTTACAACCCAAAACTGGCATTTATATTGCATGAATTGTATTCAGCTCACAGAGGCAGAAGGGGACTTGAAAAAAGATGTTATAAACAAAGGAATTCCAATTGGCTCAGTTGGGTAGTTAAAATTCTAGGCGAGATAGCTTAGACAACTGACTCGGTTTTCTTCATTTGTTCTTCTTTTCTGTAGTTTTTGCCTTAAAATTATTCAGAAACTCTACTTGTGGCAATTTGATTTGTTAAGTGACTGAGAGCAATCATCAGTCAGTTCCTTCTCCAATGATCTCCAGTGCATGGATTAATGTATGAATTTTCTCTCCTGTATTTATTGCTTTAATGACCTGAACCATTTACTGAAGCCCTGCTGAGCAGATATGAGCAGTAATAGTGGTGATGTTGAACCTGCTCCACACCTGTTCCTTGCTGACATCCGAAAACTCGGATATTCTGAGCACCATTCAATTCATCATGGTACAATGGTATTCAGGATGGAAACTACGGGGAAGAATGCCCATCATAACTTTGGTATCCAGTGCAATTAGTATCTGCTATGCTTCTGTTTTGATTCTGTCTTACCTTTGAAGGAAAATGGTCAGACTAGAAAATATAGAACAAACAACAGTTAAAGAAAGGAGGCAGAGGGGGGTTGAAAATGTACAAGAGCTTCCCAAGGACTTCTATTCATCTATCCTAACTGCATTTATTAAATCTTCTTAAAAGCAATAAAGCTTTGTCTCTTTTTAAGACATTGTAGACATGCCACTAATTTACTAATTAATCTTGTGTGTTTGTTTGTTTATTCATTCATGGATGACCTGGCATGTTACTGGAATCAGCATGCCACGAGCTGGATTAGACACGGGGCGCAGCAGTGGCCAGAGCCCAGGCACTCCTCCTGTGCAGTCTGAACACTCGCAGGGAAGGTCGGCTTTGAGCAAGCAATTGCCGAGGAGTTGAGTAATATGAAGTAGAAATACAGGTGTTATGAAAGCTTGTAACAAAATATTTTAGCTTGGATTTTCCAGAAGCAGCTCTTCTCTTGTGCAAGGGAAGTGCTCTCCAGAGAAACCAGAAAGGAAATGGGGAAAGCCGGACAGGAAAGTGGGAGGAAGTCAAATAAGAAAGCAACTTCTGGAGGGCAGCTTCAACCTGATGCTAGCAAGGGAACCGTAGAGAAAGTAAACTGCACTTTGGAGTTTGGCCTGAGCCAAGGCAAGTAAGCTGGGCTTTCACCCCTGCCCCCAACCCCCCCTCACGTGTAGAGGACCGAATGAGAGAGGATGTGGTCATGGTGGGTGTGGGAAGGTAAAGGCCAGACGCTTCCCTCTCTCTGCACCGGTGGTTCTGGTAACCTGGGGCAGCAGGACGCAGAAGAGTCACACAGGCTCGGCAGCTGTAGCTCAGTGAACAGGGTGCCGGCCACATACACCAAAGCTGGTGGGTTCAAGCCCAGCCTGCTGAACAACTGCAACCAAAAAGTAGCTGAGCATTGTCCGGGCACCTGGAGTCCCAGCTACTTGGGAGTCTAAGACAAGAGAATCACTTAAACCCAAGAATTTGAGGTTGCTGTGAGTTGTGATGCCTCAGCACTCTACCGAGGGCCACATAGTGAGACTCTCTCTCTCTCAAAAAAAAAAAAAAAAGAGTCACAGGCTTTTTGCCTTTGGAAGCAAAAAGGCATGGAAGCTAGAAGCAGGGCACACAGAAATGATACTGGATCTCAGGGGCTCTGTGCCCTGCACAGTTACCATCAATGTTCCTCACTTGCATTGCTCTGATAGTTTGCAGTTTGCATCTTATAATATTAAGTTTACAATGCCCTGCTCCAGCTTCCCGGAGATGATGGTCATTATAATTTCAAAGGAAAAATTTATAAGAATAAGTGAGATGAGCTATAATTTTTGCTGCAGTTAGTCGCAAGACTGTAATTGATTTTTACCATCCATCTCCTCTGCAATCTATTTTCGCACATTGACCGCCACACACACAAAATAAGAATTTTTTTTCCCTTGGAACCACAGCATTTTATTACAAAAATATAATAAAATAAATAAAAAAGTAATATGAAAACTTGAAAATTTAGTAATATAAAAAGTAATATTGCCGAGTGCAGTAGCTCATGCCTTTAATCCTAGCACTCTGGGAGGCCGAGGTGGGTGGATTGCCTGAGCTCACAGATTCAAGACCAGCCTGAGCCAGAGTAAAATCCAATTTCTAAACATAGCTGGGTGTTGTGCCGAGCACCTGTAGTCCCAGGTACTTGGGAGGCTGAGGCAAGAGAATGGCTTGAGCCCAAGTGTTTGAGGTTGCTGTGAGCTTTGACACCTCAGCACCTTACCAGGGGCAACAAAGTGAGACTCTGTCTCAAAGAAAAGAAAAAAAGGAATATAAAATCCTGAAAAACAGTTCATAATTCATGTGGCAGTTATTGGGTTAAATTCTTCTCACTTTGCTAGTACTTAGGCTGGTCCAGGTGACTTGCCCAGACGTTCGTGTTCTTTCGTGAGCATCATCCTATGGTCAGCATGCCCTTACCAGGCTGTCATTGCTGTAATTGTCCATTTGTAATTGAAACTAGGTGTAGAAGAATTGAGCTCCTAGTTTGTTTTTATATCATATTGAATTTTACCAAATGTTGGTCTGCATCTACTCTAGTGTCATCTGATTTTTCCCTTTTATTTGGTTATTATGGTGAGTTGCACTTATTTTTTTGTATGTTAAGTAAAGTTTGCAGTCTCAGGTTGGGTTCTCTAGAAGCCAATGCTGAAATGGATTGGGGGGTAAAGGATATTGTTTAGGGGTCAATGCTTGTGTAAGGAGAAGGAAAAAAGGTAGCTATACCTTTCTGAGACATTTTCCATGTATAATTATGAAATATCTCCATTCATATTTTATAATATTCTTTGCCTTGACATCTACCAAGTTTGACATAAGTAATGGCCACAGCAGCTTTCTAAATCTTACTGCTTCTCATTTTTATGCTCTCAACTTATTTTTCAGCTGCTTTTTAAAATGTATCTCTTACACGTAACATACAGTCGAGCCTGCGTTTTTAACTCAAGCATGGCAATCTCCACTCTTCCTGCACAGTTTTATTTTCTTTAGATTTAACAATTTCCTTAGGTTTTATTCATTAATGAACTTTAAACTTTAGAGCTGTTTAAGTGTGGAGCAGACTTTAACAGAAAGTATAGACGATTTTCATATACCTTATTCCCACACATGTACAATCTTCTCCACTAGTGATATCCCAAATCACAGTGGTACTTTGATTACAATCAATGAATGACTGACATATCATTATCACCCAAAGTTCCCAGTTTACATAAGGGTTTACTCTTGGTGTGGTACATTCTGTGGGTCTTGACAAACGTATCTACCCTTGTCATACCCAGAATAGTTTCACTGCCCTAAAACTCCTCTATGCTCTGCTCACTCATTCTTCCCTTGCCCCCAACACCTGGAATACACTGTCTTTTCTCTATTCCCATAATTTTTCCTCTTCCACAATGTCAAACTGGCTTCTTTGACTTAATAATATGTACTTAAGGCTCCTCCATGGATTTCCTTGGAGGAGCTCATTTCTTTTCAGCACTGCATAATATTACATTATACGGCTATATCATATTTTATTTTATTTTTTTTTTTATTGAATCATAGCTGTGTACATTAGTTCAATCATGGGGTACAGTGTGTGGGCTTCAGATACAATCTGAAATACTTTCATTATGGTTTTAATTTGCATTTTAATTTTAATTGCATTTTTGAACATCACCTGTTCGACATAACCTTCATGAATATATCATATTTTATTTATTGATTCATCTACTAAAAGACATCTTGGTTGCTTCCAAGTTTGGCAGTAAACATCATGTGTAGGTATTTGTGTAGATATAAATTTTTAATTCATTCGGGTACATTCAAAGAAATATGGTTGTTAGATTGTATGGTAATAGTACGTTTAGTTTTTAGAAAACAAATTATCTAAGAAAGGTCTATACCCTTATGCCTTCTTACTAACGATGAATAAGGGTTCCTGTTGCTCCGCATCCTTGCTAGCATTTGTTGTTGTCACTATTTGGGATTTTAGCCTTTCTAACAGGTGTATAGTGGCACTTCATTGTTGTTTTAATTTGCAATTCTCTAGTGATACATGATGTTGTACATCTTTTCATATGCTTCCTTGCCATCTGTATATCTTTTTGATGAGCTGTCTGTTCAATTCTTTTGCCCTCTTTTTAATTGTTCCTTTTCTTATTGTTGAGCTTTAAGAGTATATATTGTGTGTTTTTTTCAAATAACAGTGCTTTATCTAATGTGGAAAATATTTTCTCTTAGTTTGTAGCTTATTTTCTTATTCTCTTAACATTATCTTTTGCACATCAGAGGTTTTTAATTTTAATTAAACTTACCAACTGTTTCCTTAATAAATCATGCCTTTGGTATTATGTCTAGAAAGTCATCAACATCCCCACAGAAGTTTTTCCAAGGGAGATAGACACATGGCCAAGAAACATATGAAAAAAAGATCAACATCACTAATCATCAGGAAAATGCAAATTAAAACTATAATGAGATACCATCTTACGCACATCAGGACTACTATTATTAAAAAGTTAAAAAACGACCAATGCTCGCAAGATGAAGAGGTAAAGGAACAGTCTACACTGTTGTTAGAAATTAGTACACTGCAAATTGGTACAACCTCTATGGAAAACAAAAGAGATACCTCAAAGAAATAAATGTAGGCCTACTATTCAATCTAGCAGTCCCACTGCTGGGAATCTACTCAAAGGAAAAGAAGAATTTTATGAGAAAGACCCTGATCTTGAATGTTTATAACAACATTAATTCACACCTGCAAACATAGAATCAACCTAAATGTCCATTAATTCATGAGTTGGCAAAGAAACTGTGACTCATATATATACACACATACATATACATACATGTGTACTGTGTATGTATATACAGCCATAAAGGGGATAAAAAAGGAATAGAATTATGTCTTTCACAGCAACTTGGGTGGAACTGGAGACCATTGTCCTAAGTGAAGTATCTCAGGACTGGAAAAGCAAACAAAACATGTGCTCAGTAATAATTGGGAACTAAACTAAATGATGGGCACACACAGGCAAAAAGAGATGTAAAGGACACGGGAACCTACCAAGGGCGAAGGCCAGAAGGGGAGTGAGGCATCAAAACTTAAGCTCTTCTGTGCAACAAACACAGTCCTAGTGATGGGCACACTGAAAACCTTGCCATCAGCATTATGGAGTGCATCCATGTTACAAACACATTTGTACCCCATTCATATTTTGAAATAAAGAGCACACACATACACAAAATCCCGCCCCAGTGGTGCCACAGTGTATTTTATTACCATAAGTGTTAATTTTATATTGTAAACTCTTCTCAAAAAAGTTATTTCCATTGCAACATGTCTAATCTCTACCTTATGATATGAACTCATAAAAACAATATAATAAACTCTCAAACCACAGAAAAACGTAAAATAGAAATAAGAAAATATTGTAGCATACAAGTAATTAATATACACTGGTTATAAATTAAAAAGCATATAGGAGAAAAAAAATTTCTCCTTTCCAACTTACAGTACCCTTTTTTTTTTATCTGGAACAGAGCTTACCACATATTGGACACTCAGTAAACATGTATGACTTCTAACTCTAGTTTAAAAAAAAAGTACATACCTGTTGATGTTCCATAGACATTCTTTTTTTATTTTTATTATTTTTTATTAAAACAAATGAAAAATTTTATTACAAGTTAATAAATTTATTAATTAATAAAAATTAACTCTTGTAATAAAATTTATCCATAGACATTCTTATTTACTATTCTTTTCTTTTTTTTTTTTTTTTTTTTGCAGTTTTTGGCTGGGGCTGGGTTTGAACCCACCACCTCTGGCATATGGGACCAGCGCCCTACTCCTTTGAGCCACAGGTGCTGCCCTATCCATAGACATACTTAACGTTAAACATTCAATAGTTCTCAATGCCTAAACTCAGAAGCCAAACTTATTGTTTTGCTCAATCCCATCTATAATCATTTATTGTGCCCATCAATGATATGGGCCAATAAACAATATTGAAAAAAAAGCATATAGGAAGCTACACTTTTTTTGTTGTGCCCAAATTTCGGGGTCCCCCCCAGAAGAAACTCACACCAGGTGCACCGATGCAAAAACAAAGGGTGGAATTTATTGCAAGCTTAAGCTTGGACTGTTTAGCCCCGCCTAAATGGCAGATCGATCTGAATGGCCCCGAGGGGTGGGGCTGAGGTATTTTTATAGTGTACCGAAAGGAAGTTGGGAGGGGGGGTAATGCGATAAGGGGAGTGGGATTAGGGATGGTTGGAAGAAGGATGAGTCCAGGTGTCTTTTTACTTGCTGATTGGATACTTCGGTGGTACCAGGAATGGGTGGGTGGTCGCTAAGCAGGAAGGGGCCAGTGCTGATCAACTGGTGGGGGTGGGGGTGGTCAGGGGGAACTGGTGCCAGGAACCAAAAGTTACAAAACTAGCATTTACACCGCAAATTACACAGCAGCCTGTAAAATGGAGTCCGTTAACTAAGTGGCATCACACTGGCCCTTTCATCTTCTCATTTTAAGATTAAGCAATTTATTACAACTTAGGTCCATATCTCCAATGCCTTAAGAAAAGACTTCGGTCTAATTTTTCTGCAATTAGCATTCGCAATTAAATACTCAGAACATACTGACACTTTATATGCAAGTGTTAACTTTCCCTGTCAGTTCTGATTTCTTACAGAAAGATTTCAATCCCTAATGAAAGATCAATGGTATCAGGTGGGGATTTTCTTTAATTACTCTTTTTCTCACAGTGTATAGAGAATCTTCTGACTGGAAAATCAACTAACATTTTGTTTTGAAAGGGATTTGAATTATAGCAAATAATAGGAGTTCTTACACAACATGTTCATGTTTTGGATAAAGCAATCTGTAGAGAAATGCATTTTGTATAAGTTCAGTAGAATTAATTCATTGGGGCCACCAGAAAAGAATGAGATAAAAGGGGAGCTAATAGAAGATATAAAAGTTATTTCATTTTTAAACTAATGTCTTTGTTCTTTGATCACACTGGAGAGGCTGCTACCAACCATGAGTTCTTGGGCGTCCATGTAATAGAAATTGACATGAGGCCAAGAAGATTCCCAGGGGAGCCTTTGTTGGGCCTTCTGCTCAAGCACGGAATCTCAAGGGTAGGTCTTTGTGATGTTTTAAGGCAGGGGTCGTCAAACTTTTTAAACAGGGGGCCAGTTCAGTGTCCCTCAGACCGTCCCACGGGCCGGACTATAGTTTAAAAAAAAAAACTATGAACAAATTCCTATGCACACTCCACATATCTTATTTAAAGTAAAAAAACAAAACGAGAACAAATATGATATTTAAAATGAAGAACAAATAAAGTTAAATCAATAAACTTACCAGTATTTCAATGGCAACTATGGGCCTGCTTTTGGCTAATGAGATAGATGGTCAATGTCCGGTTCCATATTTGTCACTGCTAGTCATAACAAGTGATGCAAGTGTGCGTCAGTTAGT
>CAUYRH010175910.1:0-20935 GCA_963574655.1 Perodicticus potto | reverse complement strand
GAGGAGGAGACGGGGAAAGACCGGGAGAGGAACGGAGAGAGCTTCTCTCTCCCTACTTGAAATCTCTCCCACTACCAGGAGCTTTGGTGTTTTCTGTATTCTTTTCTGTAAATTAATTCTGTCTTATCACGGACGGGTGGGTGGGGGGAAATAATGTAATGAAGAATAATAAAATACATGTATTTAAAAAAAAATTATATTTAGGTTGTCAACTACTTCTAGCATTTAACTATTGTGTTTTCACACTTCCAAACTTTCTGCTTTATATTCTTAACTTAGATGGTATTGCTTGATCCTATGGCTTCTAAGGTATTTGCTGCAAACTCACAAATCTATAGCCTCATGCCTTGAGCCTTCTCTATTTTCTAAAGTCATGTTCCTACATATATTCTGTGAACCTTTCCTTGGAAGCAATTCCTTATGAACATATCCAAAATAGGATTCACCTTTTGCCCATAAGTCTGTCCTTCCTCCTGCCTTTGCTCATGCAAGAGCTTCTCCTTTATTCAGAAAGTTCTGTGCTGGTTAGTAGCATCTCTATCATCTGTAATTCTGAAGTTGTTTTTGATCCCTCTGTCCTTATCTTTCATACACACAAAAAAAGACCAAGTGCTTTGAGTAGCTCCAAAATGTCTCTCCCACATATGGCCTGCTCTCTATTGTCATGTTTTAGGTCTTAGCACTTCTCACCTAGACTACTATTGTGAACCTCATAACTAGTACCCCAAGTACAGTCTCTCCTGTTCTTCAACTCATCTTCCATTTACTACATGTCAGCATTATCTTTCACATCAGAGCTATCTTTCTCCTCAAAAAGTTATGCCTCCTTGTTATCTACAAAATAAACTGTAAAGCCATGGCGTATAAAGTTTTTTCCTAGTGATGCCTCCTATCATTCTCTTCCTGATCATGCATCTTATTGTATAATAGCTACTGACAGTCCCTAAAGGCGCTTCCTACTTTCACATTTCTTGTTTTTGCTCCTGGCATTACTTTTCCTTCTCCGTCTGCAGAGCTCTCCCATTCCTATGGTGTTTAATGGAATTTAAACTATCCTTTAAAGCTGAACTTGAATGTCACCTCTTCTGCAAAGTATTTCCTCTCTGTATATATTTCTGTGGTATTTTATACTATAGCATTATTATTAGTTGCTATATGTCTGACTTCCTTTGAGGGCTGTGGTCCCCAACCCCTGGGCTGCAGACCGGTATTAGTCTATGGTCTATTAGGAACCAGACTGTCAGCAAGAGGTAGACAGCAGGCAAGTGAGCAAAGCTTCATCTGTATTTACAGCCATACCACATCGCTTGCATCCGTATGAGCAAGCCTCCTATCAGATGAGTGGTGACATTAGATTCTCATAGGAATGTGAACCTTACTGTAAATTGTGTACACAAGAGATCTAAGTTGCATGCTCCTTGTGAGAATCTAATGTCAGATGATCTGAGGTGGAGCTGTACTGCATTTGAATCATTCTGAAACCATCCCTCATCCCCCTTCTATGGAAAAATTATCTTCCATGAAACTGGTCCTTAATGCCAAAAAGATTCGAGACTGCTGCTTTAGAGTGTAAAGACACTTTCATGTAGAGGGTGTCTTATTCATCCAAGTTTCTCTAAGGGTTAACACAGTCCTTGGTGTAGAAGAGAAGCTCAAGAAATGTTTATGTATTTATAGTCAGCTTGCGCTGCTGTTTCATGTTCAAAATGTGAGAGCCTGATAAAAGTAAACTATATGTATGCCCTCTGTAGAAATGGGTGGAATAGCATTATTTCTTTGTAGACAGAATCTGGATAGGAATTTGCTGCTTTCTCTCCCTCTGCCTCGCATCTTCCTACTGCCTTTCTGTTTGTTTAGTATGTCACTGGCCCTAGGAAAATGGACATCTGCCATGACAATGAAGCCTTTAGGCAGCTGGCAGGGCTTCATGAGGAAGAAGTTGTGACTGCACCGTACTGCTGCAGTCTGAAACACCAATAGGAGGCACAGGAAGACCACTTCTCTCTTCCTCCTCCACACCCCTCAGCTCTTTGTTTATACCTCCAGCCTAGTACTCAGCCATGAATTATACATAGTGAGTTATAATAAATGTGTCTGTTTAAACCACCAACCTATAAGTCCTGGTATACAGATCTATCTTACTTATATTTTTATCCCAAGCAGTGCTTAACATAGAGTCTTAAATATATTACTTAACAGATGTTCATTGATGGCCAGATGTGGTGGCTTATGCTTGTAATCCTAGTACTCTGGGAGGCTGAGGTGGGTGGATTGCCTGAGCTCACCAGTTGGAGACCAGTCTGAGCCAGAGCGAGACCTCATCTCTAAAAATAGCCAGGCACTGTGGCGGGCGTCTGTAGTCTCAGCTACTTGGGAGGCTGAGGCAAGAGAATTGCTTGAGCCCAACAGTTTGAGGTTGCTGTGAGCTATGACACCACAGCACTCTACCAAGGGCGACAAAGTGAGACCTTTTTTTTTTTTTTTAATTGAGACAAACACTAGGCTGGGTGTGGTGGCACATGCCTGTAATCCTAGCACTCTGGGAGGCTGAGGCAGGTGTATGGCTTGAGCTCACGAGTTCAAGACCAGCCTGAGCCAGAGTGAGACCACCCTTCTAAAAATAGCCAGGCATTGTGGTGGGCACCTATAGTCCCAGCTACTTGGGAGGCTGAGGTAAGAGAATCACTTAAGCCTAAGAGTTTGAGGTTGCTGTGAGCTGTAATGCCATTGCACTCTAGAGAGGGTGACAAAGTGAGACTGTCTCAAAACAAACAAACAAACAAACAAAAAAAATCCCCAAATGTTCACTGAATGCTTGCTGAAATGCATGCTTCATTTACTCCTGAGACATGGTAGCAAGATAACAAATAGAACAACAGAAATTGTCTTTTGGGTTGTGAGAAGAGTTTCCAACTATATTAAGTTGCAAGTTGAAAATTAGTCCCACTCATCATCCTTTGTTTACTCATTAATTTATTATTCCTTTTTTTTTTTTTTTTTTTGCAGTTTTTGGTTGAGGCTGGGCTTGAACCCACCACCTCCAGCATATGGGGCTGGTGGCTTACTCCTTTGAGCCATAGGCACCGCACTCATTAATTTATTATTAAAGAAAATATTTACTCTGTGTATACTCTACTAATTATAAGGAAGACAAAGGTGAGCAAGATAAAGTACTTGTCCTAACTGAGTACACTTGCATTCTAGAGGGGAAAGTGGACAATAAACAAATATTTACACAAAATAAATTAATAATCACTTGTAGTAAATGTTAACAAGGAAATAAAGAGGTTTTTGTGATTAAGATAAAAGCCAGGAGGGACTTACTTAGATAAGGTGACAAGCACATGTCTCTCTGAGGTGGCCTTCAGGCTGAGAGCTGAAGGAGGAGTGAGAGATCTCATGTGATGAGCCAGCGAAAGTGAGCTCCAGATGGAAGGGATTAAACACAAAGGCCCAGAGATGGAAAAGTGTAAGTTCTAGGAACTGGCAGAAAATTGTGAATAAGAGGGAGAATGAGCTCAATTCAGAGAGGTAGGCAGAAGCTATCTCCATAATGCAGGGCTTTGAACAATCTGGTTTTGATTTTATTCTAATCACAAAAAGCCAATGAAGGATTTTTAGGAGGAGGTAACATGGTCTGATTTGTGTTTTTAAAAAATTACTCTAGCTCCTGGTGGAGAATGGATTGGAGGAGGGCAAGAGGGAGACCAATTAGGTGGCTAAAGTAATCCACATGAGAGCCTAGGATGTGGTCAGTAGAGATGGAAATAAATGGATATTTATAAGTAAAATTTGGGTGGTAGAATCAACTGGATATGCTAATGGTACAGTAAATACATGTCTCACAGCTGTGAGTTCTTATGGTTGAGAGGATAAAAGGCTGTTACTGTTGATTTTACTAAATGTGGAGATCTGTCTGTTTTTCAAAGTCACTAGAGATAGCTGAGTAAATGGCTCTACTAACAAAAAAAAAATGTGCTGTCATGTCCCACTAAGCTGGCGAGAACTCCTCATTGCTATGCTGTTAATCTTGGTTTGACAACCTAGGAAAACCTGTGGGATTCTTATCTTTTGATTCAGTCAGTATTGCTTCAGAGACTCATTAAGAGGACAAATTAGCCTCTATTTTCTATGCTACTTTTAGTACCAAAAACTTCCCTTGCTCACCTGCCCCACTTCCTCCTCATTTTAGACTTTTATCTATTTATTTTGAGACAGTCTTACTTTGTCATCCTTGGTAGAGTGCCATGGCATCACAGCTTACAGCAACCTCAAACTCTTGGGCTTAGGCGATTCTCTTGCCTCGCTTCCCAAGTAGCTGGGACCACAGGCACCCAGCTATTTTTTAAAGATGGGTTCTCCCTCTGGCTTAGGTTGGTCTCAAACCTGTGAACTTAGGCAGTCCACTCACCTCGACCTCACAAGTGCTGGGACTACGAACATGAGCCACTGCATCTGGCCTGTTTTAGACTTTGAGATGAAGTTATTTTAACCAGTATTTGCTATACTGAACATGCTAATATTGAAAAATGCCATATATATATATATATTTAAAAATAAAAAACAGTATTACCTTCTCACAGCAGATGAGACAATATGGAAGAATACAAGTTCCCTCCGTGTTTTCCTTAGCTGGCTGTTCTGTAATTGTTTTATGAAGGAATAAATGCCTTTAAGCATTTTACCCTTGACAAGTTACAAAATGATGCTCTTTCTCTATCTTATCATAAGCAGAATTATTTCTCTGTAGGTATACTGACCTAGCAATCTTCTTGAGTTTTTGCTGTCTTTTTATTGTTTGCTTTTTGTTTTTTTTTTTGAGACAGGGTCTGACTCTGTTGTCCAGGCTAGAGTACAATGGCATCATCACAGCTCACTACAGTCTCAAACATGTGGGCTCCAGCAATCCATCTGCCTCAGCCTCCAAAAGAACTGAGACTACAGATGTGTGTCATCATGCTTAGCTTAAGTTTCTTTGCAGTTTTTATAGAAATGGGGTTTTGCATGTTGCTTAGTCTGGTCTCAAACTCCTGGCCTTAAGGGATCTTACACTTTGACCTTCCCAAGTACTAGGATTACAGGTATAAGTCCAGTCTTCTCATGAGTTTTTATGACAGTAAGAATAAGTAGTTCTCAGTTTTAACTAGATTTGGAGAAGAATTCTGGTTATCAGCTTTTCCTGAACATCATTTTGGATTTGGAAAAGGAAAACAATGTTGTTATAGCCCTTCTTCTGATGGTCTGACAGTTTTAAAGATGGGAAAACTGCCTTGCCTATGTGACTAATAGGTATAGATCCCATGATTTATGCTGAGAGAAGACAAATTTGAAAAGTTGAAGGATGTTCGTGCACTGGCAAACTGGACGTATTCCAAAATATACATTAGATTTCATTATAGTGAATTTCATTCCTCTCTTGCATCATATCACAAAATCATGACCCTGGGTCATTACAGTAATACTTCAGATGTAAGCCCCAATTTATTCTTGATACCAACAGAGGGTTAGAAACTAGTTCAGATAATAAGGAAAAAAATATTCATTGGTAAGTTAGATATATCCCCAATAATATTCAGTCAGTGAAATCTATCTCTGGAAATTCCATATCCAAACCATGTTATCAGAGACTGATGACCCCACAGTGGTAGACAGACAAGAATTAGAAGTGAAACAGATCTAGACCCTGAAAAGAGATTAAAGAGTATTTCCAGGGAGGTAATGTCATCTACTAGTAGTCAAGTGTTAGTGAAAATGTTTGATACACGTCCCTTCTCTTTGCTCTTCCAAACCTCCTAAGGGCTGATTTAATTCCAAGAGCCTCTTTTTGATTTTTTTTGAGACAGAGTTTCACTTTGTTGTTGTTGGTAGAGTGCCGTGGCATCACAGCTCACAGCAACCTCAAACTCTTAGGCTTAAGTGATTCTCTTTCTTCAGCCTCCCAAGAAGTAGCTGAGACTACAGGCGCCCACTACAACGCCTGGCTTTTTTTTTTTTTTTTTTTTGAGACAAGGTCTCTCTCTGGCTCAGGCTAGTCTTCAACTAGCGAGTTCAGGCAATCCACCTGCCTCGGCCTCCCAGAGTGCTAGAATTACAGGTGCGAGCCCGGCCCAAGAGCCTCTTTTTTCCTTCCCTTCCTTGCTAAAGTCTCTCCTAAGGCTTTTAGAAAGTAGAACCTATCCTCCAATTTAAGAGGGATTTGTTGTGTGAGTCTGCAATGGTTATCAGGAGCAGTGACTTTGAGTCTGTGCTTCAGTGAGGGTAAAGTTAAATGTGATCTTGTCTGGAGGCTCACATTAAAACAAACAACATGACAATAAACTGTTACTCGCCATTTTGTGGTTATTTCAGACCCATGTATTCTATAAGCAGTCAGGTTGTACAGGCCCCTAATTTTCATTTTGGGGAACATACCCCTTTCCCCCCTTAAACAAACTGCTTCTTTTGTGATACCTTGCTTTGTGACATAGATTTTGGAGCATCAGGTCTCCAATGTATAATTCACTGTCAAATTAGGTTTATCAACATGGTTAAGTAAATTAGGAAAAAAATCTTGATAAAGTATTATTATAAGCAATCAACACTGATCATAAAGAATCAAGTAAGTACTTAACTATTCCCATTGGTATAAGTAGGATTTGTATAACCTTTTCCCCTTTCTGCCTCGCCACTCACCAGTGATTTGCTACACTTAGTTTGAGAAAATCAGGTCAAACAAAATTAGGGTTTCAGTATCATGACATCATTAGGTTGCATCAGCCCAATACTCATTATATAAAATTTACAACAAGCTTCCCGTGTTTTATTCAAACGTTTATAAATAAGACAGCTAGGCTCGGTGCAGTGGCTCGTGCCTGTAATCCTACCACTCTGGGAGGTCAAGGTGGGTGGATTGCCTGAGCTCACAGGTTCAAGACCAGCCTGAGCCAGAGCAAGACTCATCTATAAAAACAGCTGTTGTGGCAGGTGCTTGTAGTTCCAGCTACTCAGGGGGCTGAGGCAAGAGAATCACTTGAGTCAAAGAATTTGAGGTTGCTGTTGAGTTATGATGTCACAGCACTCTACCAAGGGCGACAAAGTGAGACTCTATCTCCAAAAATATAAATAATATTTTTTATAAATAAATAAATAAAATAAAGTAAAATAAAAAAGGCACCTAGATCTCCTAATTTCTATGTCAAAACCTTACATACATATACTTATCAAAATGTTAATTTGAGAGCTGTTCCTGCAAAAGGGAAGGTAGATACCATTAGGAGACATAAAAAAGAACAGAGATTTATTCAGAGTTAAGCTTACTATGTACAAACAAATATTAAGCAGTAATTGGATGGCACCACAGGGCTGATGGCCCCCAACTGTCTACTCTATCATCTTTAAATTTCCACTATCAAAATCATTAATAGGTTGGATAACAAGGGCTGGTGACTACTCTTAAATGCTTTATTGAAAACACACAGTTGCTGGCTTGGTGCCTGTGGCTCAAGTGGCTAAGGCGCCAGCCACATACACCTGAGCTGGCAGGTTTGAATCCAGCCTGGGCCCGCCAAACAACAATGACAGCTGCAACCAAAAAATAGCTGGGCGTTGTGGCAGGCGCCTGTAGTCCCAGCTACTTGGGAGGCAGAGGCAGGAGAATCATGTGAGACCAGGAGTTGGAGGTTGCTGTGGACTGTGAAGCCATAGCATTCTATCTAGGGTGACAGCTTGAGGTTGTCTCAAAAAAAAAAAAAAAAAGGAAACACACAGTTGCCTCCAATGGCTTTTCTATGTCCCTACTAGTAGCACAATAGTGGGAATTAGTGTATTGGCTTAATCTCAGTACCCATGGGAATAAAACACAGGACAGATCAAGTTCAGGGTATGAAGGATGATAGTGGCAAACAATAGAAAATACAAAGCAAAATAGGGTGGTGTGGTCCAATGTCTGTGAGTGCTTTGTACTTTTATCTAGATGCAAATCTTGGAAGTGTTGAAGTCATAAAAGATTCTTCAGTGATACTTTGCTTACAGTTCGATGAACATACACACACATGCACACCCCTTACCCTGTTACCAAGCCAAGGAAAGACACTGTCTATAATTCATTTCTTCCTATGACATTTATATGTCTATGCAACATTAGGTCATCTTTCCTGATAAGACAATTCTCTGCCCAGATTCTGGGACAACAGGCAGTCTAGTATTTAAAATAAAACTTAATGTTAGCTGTAGCACTGACCTCTGGCTTGGCTATTTCCTTTTCCCAGCACCACCCTCAGATTACTGACTCAGCTCAGGCAGAAGCTACCTCCTTTGATGGCCTATATCTGAAGATGATCTACTTTTTGGCATCAGTACAATATTATCAACTGTGCCTAATTCCCTACTAAGGTCTACAAGTTCAGAGTCAACAATTTTATTTTTATTTTTTATTTTTAGAGACAGAGTCTCATTTTGTCGCCCTGCTGTGGCATCATAGCTCACAGCAACCTCCAGCTCTTGGGCTTAGGCGATTCTCTTGCCTCAGCCTCCGAGCAGCTGGGACTACAGGCACCTGCCACAATGCCTGGCTGTTTTTTTGTTGTAGTTTGGCCAGGGCCGGGTTTGAACCTGCCACCCTCAGTATATGGTGCCAGCGCCCTACTCACTGAGCCACAGGCGCCACCCCAGAGTGAACAATTTGAGTGTTGAAAACCCAGGAAAATGGACTAGAAGAGATAAGGATGTTGTGTCACTTCTGGAAGCTTTCCTTCCCCCACAGAGATTTACATGGCAGGTGCTGGTTTACCTGATGTGATGTCAGAGGCATTGAGTTGGTCTCCCCTGGTCTACTAAAATACATTACAGCTCTGTGGAGAAGTTAGAGACAAAGTAGAGAAGAGGGAACAGTGTGCAAGAAGCAGAGGCTGAAGGTCACAAAGACAAACCCTGCCTGGTGAGGGTCCTGCTAATCAGACTTGTCTGAAATGGAAAGCAATTACACCAAGTTTCTTTGAAAGGCCAGCTTGGATGCTGCCAATAGCATTAAATTCTTAGTGAATTTCCACCTCACTGACTCAGGGAGACTCAAGCTCAGAGATCAATATTTCAATATTTTAGTAACAAGGCTGGTACCAGCCAGTGCTAGGGAGAAGGCTGAATTCCAAATCTAAGAAAGCTTTTGTTTAAAAAATAACTTCTCATGCTGTTTATAATTTTATTCTTTGTCATTAAGATATGATGATTTTTTAGCAGCCATGTTACTCAATCACCAGAAAACAGAAATCTACAGCATCTGAAGTTAGAAGTGTTTGCTCTTCTTGTCTCAGTGAGTCAGCCTGTTGTTACAAAGCTCCTAGTTAATAAGCAGTGTTGAGAAGGCAACCCTCTTTAGCCATGATACAGGTGCAAAAAACTGCATTTCCTTCTTTGAGAAGCACTGAGGATTTCATCTATTGTAAGGATCTTGTTAATTCAATGGTAGTATGGCTGCTTTGCACCTCAGTTTTCAATCTTCTGAGATGTCCTAGGATCTGAGGTTCCAGACCAGCTAGCAAATTTTTTCCGGGAACTTTTCTTGATGTGTTTATTAGGCGTTTAGATTAGTCCCTTTTTCATAAATACATAGTTGCCAACTCTATGTATTAAGCATTAGCAATAATACTAGCAGGATTTATAGTAACATTCTTTTGGGAATGCCACACAATTCATAGATTTCTTTGCTGTTGTTTCTCTTTTAAATCTTATCCTCCAAAATGCTACCAGCAGAAGAGTGTCACATGCTAGTCAATTCGCCGCAGGATTTAGTTAAGGCATACCAATAGTCTATAACTGCAAAGGGGGGGGAGGAAGAAAAAACATGCTCTGAATCTATTTTTTGTACTATATGACCTCACCTAATTCTCACCAACTCTAAGAAGAAGGCATTAATTATCATTTTGTGTAGATAAGAAAACTAAGTTTCAGAAATGTTATGTAATTTTTTCCAATTTTTCCCAGAAGAGGAAATATTTGTATATATTGTAGTGCAAATATCAAAACTCAAAAGTTTATGATCTTTCCACTACAGAAGTTTGTTTAAAGAAGTTTCCCTCTCAGGGAAAACACTGCAAAATCTATTGCTTGGTTTATTATCTTCATCATAACCTGGAACTAATTTTTTGATGAATCAGCATGAAGTAGGCTGAGCAGTATGCCACAGCATAGTGGGCTCTCATAAAGCTTGGTGCAGGACATGGTCACAAGGGTAATAAAAGCCCAGCATGATCAGAGAGTTTCAGTCTCTCTGATGAGTCACAGCATGAGGGATAGTCAAATTCTGGCTTGTCTTCTTTTTGAGCCAAAATAAGCTCTGCATTTGGCAACTATGTTGTTGGTATCTTCTTTGTTTCCAGAAAATTAGTAACATACGTGGCATTTGAAAAGACCCACATTATTAAGGGCATAATTCTTTTGAAAGGTTAGCAAGGAGGAGTAGAAAGCGCACGCCACTAGGATGCCAGAGAACTCAGTTCTATCCACAGAATGGGAAATAGTTTCATATCTAGTCTGGTTTGTTGAGTTGAGAAAGATTCTCAAGTCAGGGTCTAACTTACTGGGAAAGAGTGCTGGGTTAAGTTAGTGATGCCTATGTGTGCAGGATGGGGAATTGGTATTTATGCCATTTATTTGCTATATCTATTCTAGTTTCTCCTTTTATCTCTCACTATTTACTTTATGACTCCATGCAAGTTGATTCAGTGTCTTAAGGACTTTATAGCAAAATGGTGATAATGATACTTTATTTATCTAAAGGCAGAACAGACAGACAAGCTGATTTCTTCAAATCTTTTTCAGCTATGAGGTTTAAGATTATATTTTCCACTATCAATTTTCGCATTGGGTGGACTTCAATGGGGTTACCATTGGTGACTTTAATGACGATAAGGTTTTTTTTTGAGATAAGAGTCTCACTATGTCTCCCTCAGTAGAGTGTCGTGGTGTCACAGCTCACAGCAACCTCAAACTCTTAAGTGATTTTCTTGCCTCAGCCTCCTAAGTAGCTGGAACTACAGACATCCACCACAACTATTTTTTGGTTGTAGTTGTCATTGTTGTTTGGCAGGCCTGGGCTGGGTTCGAACCTGCCAGCTCCGATGTGTGTGGCTGGCATTCTAGCCTCTGAGCCTGATGATAAGGCTTTTAAAAGGGCAATAACAATTTTTAAATGATTCTAAGTGAAACAGATGAACAATATATCAATTCTTTTTTCATATCTGGAGAATACTGAGGCTTGGCGCCCCTTGCCCTAACCACTGGGCCACATACACTGGGGCTGGCGAGTTTGAACCCGGCCCAGGTCTGCTAAAAACAACAATGATAACTGCAACAACAAAAAAAATAGCCGGGCATTGTGGCGGGTGCCTATAGTCCTACCTACTTGGAAGGCTGAGACAAGAGAATCACTTAAGCCCAAGAGTTTGAGGTTACTGTGAGCTGTGATGCCACAGCACTCTACCAAGGGTGACAAAATGAGAATCTGTCTCAAAAAAAAAAAGAAAGAGCGAGGAAGTCTGTTAAATGGTTAAATTATAGCCTTTGATTCCTACCAGGGTCAGTTAAAATTATTTAGGGAAACATAGGAACGCAGGATAGCATTAATTATTCTAAATAATTATGCAGATATTGAGTCTTAAGGAAATAATGCTGTGAGAAAATGAATTAGTTAACTTCATTAAAGCCTTGCCTTGAGAAAAAACAGACATCTCCTTGATATGAAATGTTCAATGACGAACATTTCCGACTAATTTCAATATCCATGCTCCATGCAATAAACACAAAATAGGCTCAGAATTTATCACAGATCTTTATCTTACCTGGGATCACATAGAAATTTGGTTTTCTCTCCTTCTTCTCTCCAGATAAGCCATTCTCGGAAAGAAGGATGTACAAACATACGAGTCATGTCTCTGCGCTTGATTAGGAACATGGATAGGTTCTCCATTCTCTGCTGAAAATCCTCCCATTCTAGTGTGCCTTCAATGCTACCAGCATTGATGGCCTGGAAGATATGCTCATCAGTCAGTGGGTGGAGAGAGGCCACTGCTACATTCAGGAGAGGCATTACTCGGTCAAAGGAAGACTGGGTTGGGAACTTCATATTGCACTGGAGTAAATAAACCTCTGAGAGCGAAACAGGAACTACTTTGTAGCTAGAGCTCTTTAACACTAGATAGCCTTTTTCTATAAGGTCAAATGTGAGTTTCAGGTATAGATAGGAGCCTTGACTGAGGGTCTTGAGATGAGAACTGAGTTTGCCAAAGGTAGTGTTGTCCATTTTGCCATTTAGTGAAATGTTATTCTGGATCTCTGAGCTGCTGTGTATCCGGTGCAGGATATAAGCCTGCAGGTCCTGGTCTATGGCTTCATTCTCTTCTAGGCGATCCAAAAAAATTCTATGGAAAGGCAGCAGCTTGGTAATTTCCTAAAACAGATGGAGAGAGACAGAGAAAGAGACAGAAAGACCTTCAGTTTTCCCTAACTCTTGTGAAAAACTATGAAATCCACCCACTTATTTGAATTTCTGAATGGCCAAAGAAAAGAGGAAAACATGATTAAGTATAAGTATTCATAAATTAAAACCAATCAGTTGCATAGAAGGGACACAAGTTTTCCTAAAATGAGATTTAAGGTAATTTTTATGGGGCTTTTGTAAGGGGTTCGTTAGGCATGATTTCATGGTCAACATTCTTTTAAACAACACCTCTAAACTAAAAAGAAAATAGTGCTATACAACTCTTTGGTTGCAATTTTTCTCAGTGTAAAGCAGGGCATGATGCCAAAGTACAATTTCATAAGAAAAATGCATAAGGATTTAAGGAATGCCGTAAAAAAACATGGACATGGCTGAGCAACCCTCCCAAATGGGTGGGGGGGCTTTTGGGGATGTCCTAGCTAAAAGGAATACTTCTAAAAGAAGCCTGATAACTTGATGGATCTGCTTAGAATTATGATAGGGGAAGGTGACAGGCTTTGTGTAACTCATATACTAGATTCCATACTTTCGTATCTACTTACGGACTTTCCTCTTGTAAGTACCCATTCTCTTTTCTATTATCAATTTCTTCTCAGATCACAAAGACATAAACCCCATAATCCTCCCTCTACCTACTAACCTGTATCTCCATCACTAATTTTAGCAAAACTTCACAGACACATTTTCTCTGCTTGCTTTTTCTAACTCCTCCCTTGCCACTCTTTCCTCCATTTGTACCACTCAGGTTTTAGCCCCCAGGCTCACTGAAATGGTTCTTGTAAAGGTTACCAGTAATCTTCACCTTGCCAAAACCAATAATCAAATTTTATTTCTTATCTTCCATAACCTTTCAGCAGTGTCTGGACAGAGCTGATCGTAGCTTTCTGAACTTTTCTTTTTTTGGGGGGCGGGGTGGGGGGGGAAGGTCACTTTCTGTGCTTTGCTTGTTTCCCCTCATTTCCCTCTTAGCACACTGGGCACTCTTTACCTAGCCATTTTGCTGGTTCCTCTTTCATTTCTCAGCTTATCTAGGGCTCAGGTCTCTTATTTTTTCTCGTCTCTAGCCATTCTTTCTCCCTAAAGTCCCATGGTTCTAAATATCATCTATATGTGGATGACGCCTAACTTTGTTTCCAGCTCAGTCCCATCTTCTGACTCTGTCTGCTCAACATTTACACTAGGATACTTCACAGATAAACCTAATGCGACCAAATCAGAACTACTAAATTCTGTATCCCCAACATTGAACTTTCCCCAGGTCAATAAATGGCACTTCCATTAACCTATAACCAAATCCTAGGAACTATTGGTGATCTTTTTCTTCTCCTCAAATCATTATTCAACCATTTGCTGACCAAAAAACCCAGGATTCATTCCTGAATCGATTCTCTCTTGCTCATACCCACAGTCAGCCCATCTTCAAGACCTTTTACCCTTCTTCAAAATATAGCATAAATATGACCCCTTCACATAACTCCACCATTACCACTCAAGTACAAACCACCATCATCTTTTACTTGAACTCTGCTACAAATTCTTGATCCTCTACAGCCAGCAGAGATCTTTTTAAAAGGAAGGTCATATCTCATCACTTTACAAGATTCTCTGGAGAGGCCTTTCCTATTTACTCATCTAAAGGAACTATTATCTCCATTTATCCCTTTACTCTGTTTTATTTTCCTTCATAGCTTTAACACTACTTGCAATTTTAGTATATGTTTAATTTTTTACTTATTTATTGCTTGTGTTCCTTACTAGTATACAGGAAAAATTAACAAACTCATATTTTATATTTTTAGCATTTTTATATTTATATATCAACATGTAGAGAATTTTATAAAGTTTTGTAATGAATATTTTGTAGATAAAAGTACATTCAGTACAATTTCCCATTTTCCATATGTATGTATGTATGGTGAACTTTGGGACACCTTGTATAAACTTTATGAGGGCAGGGAGACTGTCTGTGTTGTTCACTGTTGAATTCCCAGAATTGCCTGAAATACTCTAAGTATTAAGAAATGTTTGTGGAAATGACAAATGATCAAACGCGAGGGTTCCTTTTTTAAAACTGTTAATTATTTGACTGTCAGAACTAAAAGAAAATAATTAAAAAAAATTCTTAGTTGAGTGAATGGAATATGTGGGAAGTTGCTGCAGGGCTCTATCCTTGAAGACACTGAAATATAGACTTTGTAGATTAATATAATAGTACTTTTTCTGCTTTTTGGTGTAGGTGAAAAATTGCAGTCAAATGTTCTGTTCAGATATACTTAAAATTTCTTTTGAGATTGCCCATGAAATTATGTGAAAACATGTGGGGATAATATCTCCTAAGCATGTATTTGGTGAAAGTAGTTAGAGACAGTGTTTCTTGAGGTTTCTTTTATTCATCCTTCATCTTTAAGCTATTGACCAATAGTAACAGGTTATTTAATTTTTTAGTTGTAAAGATACATTTATGGTGATTCATCCATATTCTTTAATTCCAATTACTTTGAGATTGAACTTTGAGATAAACATCTATGAAGTGGTAGCCAGGACTAGAAATACAGTTTGTGATCACGGAAAGCAGTAAAGCTAATTGGTCAATATATGGGAATAATATTAAGTGCTCAGGAGAAGGAAAAAGGAGGGACTTAAATGCAGAGAATATTTTTTGTACATTAGCACTTAAAAAAAAGGTTGAAAAACACTGTTACAAACCAAGTGTGAATATGTTAAGAACGGAAGATACCAACTCAGCTACAAAGAGAATTGTGGAGAAGGTGTAATTATTTATATTTAGCCCATATATTGTTACAGGCTAAGTCCCACATTCCTGGTCTTTCCTTTAGGCCATTAAGTTACCTGTGAGTGAGGATGGAAGGTAATTACAAAAAACAAAATAAATCTTATCTCCCAGTTGTAGTAAACTTAATCTACAGCCCTAATATTGCCCCTATTTGTCAGAAGAGGGTATATACAGAAGAAAGTCCATCTTCATGCTATAGAAAAACTGTTCAAGTAGAAGCAGAGGGAAGGACAAGAAAATGTGACTCTAGACTGTAAACTGCACTGAACTTTGCATAGCATTAAATGATAAAAGCGAAACAAAAGCCAAAGTATTAGGGACTTTCTTTATATTGCTGTCAGGACAAAGTCTAGAAAAATGACTTTTTTTGTCATATTATTTTGAAGGACATTTTATCAAACCTTATCCAAAGCAATGGGAATGGGAATTTGAGAGGCAGGTACAGAAAGTGATCTTTCTAGATCATATCCCTTACTCTCGAAATACAATTCTTTGGAAATTATTCTTGCTGATGCGCATATGGCAGAGATTTAGAAAGCATTGTCATAAGCAAACTAGGACCTAGAACTTTTTCAGTTTATGCCCTTTCCAAGGGAAATAATTTTTGGTTTAAAAGCAAATAAACACATACCTGTAAACTGGTCCTAACTGTTACAATTAGTTTGAGCCAAGAAGGAAATTTTCCAATCATTTTACTCAGAAATGATACAATTGTATCCCCATAATCCGGTTTGTGAAATTCTGCTTCATTTAATCCATCAATTAAAATGATGAAATCTTCATCTGGTATTTTTCTCTCTGAGATAGAAAGAAACAAATTACTTAACAATTACCAAGTGGAAATGCTTCCAAACATATCTGTTTGGAAAAAAAATATTAGAAAAGGCCTCTCATGCACTTACTGAGTCCTCAGGATATATAATTTATTATGAAGACATGGAATGATGCATGTAGTATATTTATTTTGTTTTTCATCTGGTGTGAAAGCTTTTGTCACATATATGAACATATGTATCATATCATCATTTTCAGAAACATCCTTGCTAACAGTTGTGAGATAGCCTAAACATTGGAATTATGAAATTCGTACATGGAAATTCGTTTTTCTCTTACACATGGAAAAACTGAATAGAATGTGTTTTGGTTTTTTATTTGATAGCATTAAAGGGAATAATATCAAATATTCTTTTGGGAATTTCCCAAAAAAGGCCTAATTTAAAGTCTAAGGTAATATTTAAGACTACATGTGAATGTGTAGTGGGAAGGAAGGTCTGTAGGGACAGAGAAAAGGAACCCTGGCCAATAGATAGACCTGAACCAGGCAGGCTAGATCCTAAGATCTTAGCAGCTTCCTAGACTACAGCTAAAGCAGCCTCAATGAGACCAGTCCCTTGTGAGATCTTGCAAGGGATAAATCAAGTGGGAAAAGACAAATATCTGTTATGCCTGTAACTAGTTCTCTCCAGGATTCTACATGATCCTTAATTGACATAACTGGTTTATCTTCAGGGTTAGGCCAAAGGTGGCAGCTTGGTTAAGATTTCAGGCTTCTACACTCAACTTACTGCTTATTGATTCTGGAACAACACTGAAAATTAAGAGATTTTAAAAATCGTCAAATTGAAAGAACATTTTAGAATCAATGAATTGTGAGGATCAAATAAAAGTTATAAATTAGTAGGACCTTCAAGGTTCTGCAGGGAAGAAAGCAGAGAGACAAGAACAAAAAGTTACTGTATAACCTGAGGTGAGAAACAGACTTATCTGAAGAGGAAAAAGAAGATGGAGCTGGGGAAAGAAGAAAAAGTCTGGACTTCTGTACAAGATTGGCAGTTATTGCCTTTAAAAGTCAAGACCAATGGCTGGGTGCGGGGCTCAAGCCTGTAATCTTCGCACTCTGGGAGGCCAAGGAGGGTGGACTGCTTGAGCTCATGAGTTCAAGACCAGCTTGAGCAAAAGTGAGACCCTGTCTCTACTAAAAAAAATAGAAAAACTGAGGCAAGAGGATCGTTTGAGCCCTAGAGTTGGAGGTTGCTGTGAGCTGTGATGCCACATCTCTCCACCTAGGGTGACAGCTTGAGACTCTGTCTTAGGAAAAAATAAATAAAACTCAAGACCAAACTGTACATATAATTTTGGTTTCACAATTGAAAATACACAGATCTTTTGCAATGATTAATAAGCCTTTATATTTCCCCCTTAAAACAAAAGCTTCTCATAAAGGAATTAAATTACCAATATCCTAAATACTACAAGTCAGTTATCAAACTAAGAGTCTGGTAACTTTTGAGGCAGAGAAATGAACTGTGGATCCCAGCTTTAACTGTTAATGATTACTAAAGAAATGACATTCTAGATGATGTGGCACTAAGAAAATACAGTATTGCTCTAGGGACTACAAAAGTATTTAAGGATAGTCAGGTGTGGTGGTGTGTGCTTACAATCCCAGATGCTTGGAAAGCTGAGGTGGGACAATCCTTTGAGCCTAAGACTTTGAGACCAGTCTGGGCAACATAGTAAGATCTTGTCTCAAACAAAACAAAACCAAAAACAAACAAATGAACAAAGAAAGTATTAAGGAAGAGTTATGGAAGAGAGAGGAATTTCTTGAAACTAACTAGGATTTACCCTAATAACTGAGGGTTGTCATGTTCTTGATTTTGAGGACTCTGGTTTCCTTGAGCTAAACTGTGTCTTTAATTTCCCTAGAAGAACTTCATACTTACATTCTGCTTGGCTGAGCACCATCACCCAGTACCACCCAGTGGTATGCTGAAGTTGTTCAGTACTGAACCAGTATTTTCAAAAGCTAGTTGTTAAACAGCTGATAGCTTGAAATTGTCTATCGTGGGATAGTTACACAGTGGAAACTGGCAAATGTTACAAGTCACCTCTCCCAGGTGGCTGTTCAAAATGTACTAACACATTATTGACCACTGTTCAGTTACATCTCCTTTATCTTAACCCAGGTTTCATCATAAAGAAGCCAGGATCTTCAAGTGGAGAAAAAGCCTGGAGATAACACATCTGTTTAGAGCAGCAGTTCTCAACTTGTGATCATGACAGGTTGACCCACAGGTTGAGAACCACAGGTTTGGTGTGTCTCTGGGCAACACATTTCAAACACATTCTCAAGTATCTCGAACATCAGTAATGTGTAATACATTATGACCTAGATATTTTAATGAATGAATATTAATTTGCTAATAAAATAAAATTATAATTTGCACAAATTCTCAGATTATTTTATTAGATAATTATTCAGCTTAGAGTAAGCTCTATAATGTATTTTCTTTTTTTTAAATTTATTTTATTTTATTTTATTTATTTTTTTTGAGACAGAGCTTCAAGCTGTCACCCTGGATAGAGAGCTATCGCATCACAGCTCACAGCAACCTCCAATTCCTGGGCTCAAGCGAGTCTCCTGCCTCCGCCTCCCAAATAGCTGGGACTACAAGCACCCGCCACAACGCCCGGCCATTTTTTGGTTGCAGCCGTCATTGTTGTTTGGCGGGCCCGGGCTGGATTCGAACCCGCCAGCTCAAGTGTACGTGGCTGGCGCCCTAGCCCGCTGAGCCACAGGTGCCGAGCGTATGATGTATTTTCTTAAAAAGGGAGTATTTGTCCCTCTTAATCAATATAATACAAATTCTAAATCTTTGCTAGGTTTTTTTTTTAAAGATTCCCCTTCTTTGAAGGAATTACTTATAAGTCACTTATTAAGGTAGGTGCTATGAGCTATCAACAAACATTTCATCATTTAGGAAGTAGGGATGGCATGCATATCTATCTAAGGATATTGCACTTTTTAGGATTCAGAATAACAAACAGAATTTTCTTTTCTTTCTTTTTTTTTTTTTTTTGTTTTGCAGTTTGGCTGAGGCTAGGTTTGAACCGGCCACCTTCCACCTTCGGTATATGGGGCCGGCGCCCTACTCGCTGAACCACAGGCGCCGCCCCAACAAACAGAATTTTCTAATGCTACTAATACTCTAAAACAATGAGAACTATTACTAAAATAATTTCTTTTCCTTTGCTGAATGATGAGATTTCTTGATTACAAATTTAAATAGGTGTGATCTTAATGATCCTTAGACTTTGTCTTTCAAATACAACCAGCCTTGTAAGAATGTTTCTGTTGTTCATTTCCCAACGTTTGCTGATTATTTAAATATGCTAACTCAGTAGCTTTTAAAGGATTTTACAAGTGAAAAGTTTTAAAATAGGGACTAACAAAGGATTGCTATTCATATTTTTTCATGTAAGAACACTTAAAACAACAAAAAAGAACATTTAAACTATAATATCCACTATCACCATTGTTGAATAGAAAAAAAAGTATTTTAACATTAAAGAAGTAGAAGAGACATTATCTTTACATACATATACATGTAAAACTACATTGTATCTATAACCACACAAATTCTAGGCTACTTTTATTTTCTTATTTGATCACAGACTAATTGAAAATTTTAAATGGACTAGTGCTTAGGAGACAGTGCTCTAGCTGATGAGTCACTAGCAAGTTCTTTAACCCTTGCTTTTAATCCCTGGTAAATAAATATATTCACCAGGGCTCCCCACTGCTTCCATTTGTATGAAGACTTAACAAATACTTAAACTGTCTTCCTTACCAGTTCCATTCTAAGACTTTACCTAGGTGCCAGATTAAATGCGAACTACAGAGACTGTTAAGACAAGAGATGGTAGCTCCCACTGAAGTCCGAACTGAATCACAGAATGAAACTCTATTACTGGTGTATTTGTATGGGAATTATTAAAAGTGAAAAGATGACTCATATCAGATAATAGTTTTACTCAGAAAAGCTTCACATTACATCAGAATTTTTTTTTGTTATAATAACAAAATAGTGTCTCCTTTAATTTCACATTGATAGCTGAAGCAAAAGCCTACTGAGAGACTTCAAACTTTTTTATTTTGTTTTATATGTGCATATACATGTGTTTGTGTGTTACCACACTTACAGAAGCTCTGCTGCCCAAGCTGGAGTACAGTGACACCATTGTAGCTCACTGTAGACTCAAACTCCCGGGCTTAAGCAATTCTCTCACTTCAGCCTCCTGAGTGGACTATAGACACAGGCCAACCCACCTTGCTAATTTTAAAAAATTAGGGTCTTGCTATGTTGTCTAGGCTGGTCTCAAACTCCTGGTCACAAGCAGTCCTCCCACTTCAGCCTTCCACAGTGCTGGAATTACAGGTATGAGCCACCATGCCCAGCCTTGACTTTCATTTTTTATTTTATTTTATTATTTCTTTTAGAGACAGTCTCATTTTGTTGTTCTCGGTAGAGTGCCGTGGTTTCACAGCTCATAGCAACCTCCAGCTCTTGGGCTTAGGCGATTCTCTTGCCTCAGCCTCCCAAGTAGCTAGGACTACAGGCGCCTGCCACAATGCCTGGCTATTTTTTTGTTGCAGTTTGGCCAGGCCTAGGTTTGAACCCGCCACCCTCGGTATATGGGGCTGGTGCCCTACACACTGAGCCACAGGCACCACCTGACTTTCATTTTTTTTTTTTTTGAGACAGAGCCTCAAGCTGTCACCCTGGATAGAGTGCTGTGGCATCACAGCTCACAGCAACCTCCAATTCCTGGGCTTAAGCGAGTCTCCTGCCTCTGCCTCCCAAGTAGCTGGGACTATAGGCGCC
>CAUYRH010175907.1:0-66329 GCA_963574655.1 Perodicticus potto | reverse complement strand
ATGCCAGTGCACTCTACCCAGGGTGACAGCTTGAGGCTCTGTCTCAAAAAAAAAAAAAAAAAAAAAAGATTAAAAAGGGTACGCCTATACAGGACACTTGCCATGACTGGGCTTGCAGGACTGGAAGTTGTAGTGAGTGAATGTGAATGCCTAAGGCATTGCTGTATAGTACTGTAGACTTTATAAACATTGTACGCCTAGGCGACACTAAATTTATAAATTCTTTCTTCAACAATAAATTAACCGTAGCTTCCAGTAACTTTGTAAGTTTTATAATTCTTTGTAAGAATTATATTTTTAATTCTTTTGTAATACAAAAGTTACACATTGTACAACTGTACACTAATATTCTATAAGCTTTTTTCTATTTAAAAAATGCATTTTTAAAAATGTTTTACGCTTGTTTAAAAACTAAGGACAAAATACACACATTAGCATAGGTCTACACAGGGTCAGGATTATCAGTATCACTGTTTTCTATCACTACACCTTTTCCCACTGGAAGATCTTTGGGGTCAGTAACACACAGTATCATCTCCTATGGTAACAATGTTTTCTGGAATACTTCTTAAATGACCTGCCAAGGACTCTTCTTGAGGAATATGTTTGTTTTTATTAGTTTTTACCACAAATGTTAATAAAGCCTTGTGCTGGGACTTTAGGATAGCTATGGTCATTAAGTGTTAAGAAATCTTTAGCTCCATTAGAATCTTATGGGCCCACCACTGGTGACACTGGTGGTCTGCCATCTACCAACAGGTCATTATATGGCACATAGCTATCTATATATCTAGACCCACCATGGAAGAGGACTGGGAGTCAGGAAATCTACATTTCAGCCCAACTCATCCTTTCATTCCTGTCTGTATCTTTCCTCTTCATATATGAAATAAAGTTCCCTGCCTTTCACTCAGTGTTCTTCATAATGTACAACTACAGTTAATCTAATACTTTCTTTACCAAGTTCTAAGCATACCAAATTCATTCTACTTCTGTGTCTTCATTTTTGTTGTTCATTCCATTGCCTAGAAGATACTGTTTTATCTCTAAAGTTCTTCAGTATTCAAGTTTATTCATTTATTTAATTAATTTATTTATTTTTAAATGAGACAGAGTCTCACTTTGTCACCCTCGGTAGAGTGCCATGGCATCATAGATCACAGCAACCTCCAATCCTGGGACTCAAGCGATTCTCTTGCCTCAGCCTGCCTACCACAATGCCTGGCTTTTTTTTTGTTTAGCAGGCCCAGGCTGGGTTTGAACCCACCAGCCCTGGAGCTTGTGGCTGGTGCTCTAACTACTGAGCTCTAGGGGCCTAGCCTCCGTATTCAAAAGATTCTTTTCTCACAAGATTTTTCCTCACTAGGGTCTTCTCTTCAGAACATTATAGCTCTTCAAGATGGTGGTCAAAACTGATAATTCTGCCATGTATGTATCTTCTTTTTCACACTATTTCACCATCCTCACCATACCATAAGTTCCTTGAGGGGAGGTACCATGTATTCAGGTTTTATTGTTTATGGCAACTGAAACAATCTTCATTTAACATCTATGTATTATTTTCATAAATATTTAACTGAATTTTCTTGTGATTATTTCACCAACTGTAAGTTGACAGCCAATAAATAATTAGACAAATAAATGGCTGTATATAAAACCAAAGTATTATTTTTATTGGTCACAGCAAACAATAAAGCTGTTACTGATATTTATAAAAATAGTGATACTTCTCTCAGAGTACTAATAGCTCAGAATAAGCAATAATTTTCACTTCAATGATGAAAGACATTTCTCAAGTCTTCTAAAGCCAAACACTTACACAGAGATAAGAGCCCTCCAAAATAACGGTTACTCAACCTTGCCTAATTTAACAGTTTTAGTTACATGTATACTGCCATATAATTACAACCAGAAACTCACATGTAGATAAACAGATCATTAACCAAAGAAATTTGTCTTTGTTTCATAGAAAATTCAGTATAGGTCAACTTTCAGATCTACCCTCTACTCCTACACCAACGTCATTAACTTAGGTATTTAAACTTCCCATTTAACTCTCTATTCTCCAACTTAATGCCATTTTTTCTTCAATCCCTCAGACCTCCTCCTGTCCAAACTTTGCCCCTTGTTAGATTAGAGATCTCAGATTAATCCAACAACAGAAACAAAACTGGTAAGTGCTTTTTATCTTTGTTCACATAGCTCATCTTGTTTATGATAAACTATTACCTTACTTCACTCCTAAGAAAAAGCATCTTAGGAATTTATAAGTTTATCAAGGAGTACTATTATTTTTTTTAAAGTTGAGATTTGTGTACCTAGCCTCAAGAATATACATTTTAGATAACTTTTCATTACTGGAGATGTACAATGTATGTATATAATACATGAAATTATAATTATTCATCATTAAAGATAATCTTATCTGTTGGAATAAACAACAGAATATGAAATGTTAGATAATCTTTTTATTTTTCCTTTTTGGTAGCCTACAAGACAAATGAACAAAACTCTGGGTACAATATAATGTAGGTAGAGCACCCTTAAATCTGAAAATCCCAAATCCAATATGTTCTAAAATCGAACACTGAAGGACATGACACCCCAAGTGGAAAATTCTATATCTGATTGCATGTGATGGGTCATAATCAAAATGGTTTCACGCACAAATTTAAAATATTGTATAAAATCACCTTCAAGATGTTTGTATAGGGTGTACATGAAGCATAAATGAATTTCATGTTGAGACTTGGGCTCCATCCCCATAATACCTCATTGGCAAATATTCTAAAATCTGAAAAAAAAAATGAAATTCAAAAACACTTCTGGTCTCAAACATTTCCATGAAGGAATACTCAACCTGTGAAACATGTCTTTACAGGAGCTGGTACAAAATATAAAGCTCACTGATAATTACATCACAAAACATTAGGAAATCATCAAGGTAGGTTAATGATCATGTAAAAAATAAATAAATAAATGCAGGAAGAACTCTAGTATACTGGTAAGTCTTACTGGGTAATTAATGTTCCCCAAGTTTCTCACTTTTAAAAAAAAAAAAAACCTAGCCTTTATGAAATGTTCTTTCTCATTAAGAGAGAAAAGTAAAAAAAAAATTTTGGTCAAAATACTAATTGAAAAAAGCAGTCTATTCAGGACTGTAAGAACTTCAACAAAAGACTTAACTAAATTCAGACTAAATTGCTTCCTGAGTTAACCCTTACACAGTCTGCTAGCCTCTTCATACATAATACATCTTTAACACTTTACTAAAACTTTTAAAATGAGCTAAATAGGAAATAAAGCACTTCAAGTAACAATTTCCTGTTACAAGTTATTTGAAATTTTTCACTAAAAATGAAATGTTTTTCATTTAAAAAATAAAGGCATAACGGTAGATACTGTTAATTTGTTAAGTTCATATAACACCTAAAAATAAAATCAGTTCAATAACCGGTTAATAGACATTTCTATATAATGCAATACCTCAAAATTTCTAACTCTTCATGTACTGATACATATTAACTGATAAGTCATACTAAGTGGGAAGAAAAAGCATGATGTAGAGCAGGACGTGTATAGAATAGTACAACTTGTACAAAGAGGGAAGAGTACATACATTATTTTGCCTGTGTATGGATAGAGTGCCTCAGAAAAGACAAAAAATTGCCCACATGTGGGTGAAAAAGCGAGAATGTAGAACATTTTGCTATATTATTTTTAAATTTTAAATTTTTATTATTTCTATTATTTAGAAAAAGGGACATCTGAATGAATTATTCTAAAAACAAAATTGAAAATATAAAAAAGTATACTTTTTAACTTCATCTAGGGCGATCTCTTTACCTGCTTTCTATGACACATATTCTGCATTATTAGTCACTGGGTCCCCAACAGTTCCCTGGGGGCTGCAATAAGACAATTTATCTTAGGATTTGCTGCAGCTTCTTACCAGTATATTAAATACAGTAATAACAATAATAATTTTAAAAATAATAGGCAACCATTAAATTACTGGCATTTAATATGTATTAAATTTATTTAACCCCAACAATTTGGAAGTAGCTATTGCATGTTTTCTAGCAAGGAAAGTGAGGTAGTTAGGAAACTTGCCCAAGGTCCCACAGGTAGGAAGTTTAGGATGAATTGTTATCATTAGTAGAATCCTTAAGGTACTTTATATTTATCTTACAATCCCTTAAAGTAGATGGTATTATTCTAATTTTATTGATAAGAAACTTCCCTTAGGTCACAAAATTCCTTGAGGGTATTTACAAGATAGCAGTGGCAATGCTAGGATTGAAACTCAAGCCTGTGATTCCAAACCTCATGCTGTCAACAATATTCTGTCATAATAAATGCTAATATTTGAATTACTATAAACTGCTGTCTCACATGATACTGCAAAAATGAGTTCACATGTGAGGTAAACAAAAAGAAATTCCTGCATTTTTCCATTCCCTAATGTCTACTACATCCTTAAATTCTGATGTGAGCTCTATTCAATAAAGCGGCTGTCATTGAAAGTTACAAGGTACATCAAGAAAAATATTTGCCTAACTATGTCACAGCCAGCCTGTGACATAGTTAGGCAAATACATAAGTTAGCTAAAAATATTATATAAACAAGTTTATATAATCATATCGGATAAGTTATTTATGGAATAAATAAAATTATAAATTCCAGTGATACACTAATTGAGCATGAAGTTACAAATAAATAACTTTATTGTCACGAGAGAAATCTGAAAATGAGGTGGAGGACGCCACTTGGTTTTAGTTCATGTAACTATTCTGTACCCAAACAAACAAAACTAGATGTCTGAGAATGAGAGACAAAATTTCAACTAATAAGATCTAACCCATGAATATGAGTTTCAGAAAGGAGAACAAAAAAGTTGCCATTTTTATGGATCAAGTTTCTAAGTTTCTTCAGGTTCTTATGTGAAAAAAATTCATTTAAAACTTGTAACACCAAAGCTGTAAATTCTAAAAGATGTTTTCGTTTAACATTCTTCAGGCAAATTCTGTCAAAGAGCTTACTAGTTTTCTAAATGTAGGTGTTCATCCAAACAAAAAGAAGATTGAAGCAGATCCCAGCCTAATCTTTTTGATTCTTGGAAGGGCACAGATGTTATTATAGAGTACCACGTTCTAAGTGAATGTTCAAATATTAATGAATATAACAGTTTGCAAAGTTTCACTTGGATTTGCTAATAATCACAAATTATGAATCTATATATAAAATAAAGTTTAGAAGATCTTTTGGACTAAACTGAACAACGTTATCAGAAAACAATTAAAAAA
The DNA here is from genome assembly GCA_963574655.1 of Perodicticus potto. Lineage (NCBI taxonomy): Eukaryota > Metazoa > Chordata > Mammalia > Primates > Lorisidae > Perodicticus > Perodicticus potto. The sequence goes on along the minus strand of CAUYRH010175907.1, from coordinate 61,022 downwards.
AATCTGAGAGTTGTTTCTCGTCGTTTGGAAATAAAAATTATTTTCCCAATCCTTATAGAAAAATTCCCTTTATTTCATCTTTTAAATTAAGTTTCTTGGCAATAACAAATTGTTAATGAGGTATTTTAAAGACAGCAATACACCAAAGTACGATTTGGAAGTACCGTACAAAGTTACATCGATACAGAAGAAACGACAGTGCTTCTATTACTAATCAACATTTATTCCCCACAAGAATCACAGTTCAGTCATACACTGACAAGTATTTTAAAAACAACCTGTTCATGTTTTGCACCACCTCAAGTAACCGTTTATGGCTTTAATTTTGCATCAGGAAATAAGCAATAAATGTAAAATTTCAGTAGGCAACAACCAAAACTATCTTATACTAAACCTAGAAGAGCAAGCTGAAGCTAGAATGAAATTCTCGAGAAGGTATTACGTACTTAAATAGGTCACACTGCAGGTCCTCACACTGTCGTGTAATCTTTAATGTGTCAATGACTTTTCTAATGTCCCCTTTCCCCAAAGACGGAAAAAAAAAGGGGGGTTGTGGTTGAAATTATTGTCAATCTCAAAACTCGGGTTACCTGCTGCATTCGGGACAAATAATAGATAATTTTAAAGCCTATTTTTAGAATTAAAATTAAATCAATCTTTCATTGAAGTTTTTGTCTAAAATATGAGAACACATGGTGAGCGGGGTGGAGGGGTGAAGAGAGTTACAGATGACCTAAACGCCGCTGGCAAGGTTGCGCCCCCAAAATGATGAAAAACAAAAGTACGTCGGCTAGTAATCCGTTTCAACGAGGTGTTTCAGAATGATAGACCTCAAGTGATTATTACCTTATCAAAAAGGGTTAAAAGCGAAACTGTTTTTAAACACCAGCTTCCCTTTTACTGGATCTGAACAGTTTTCTTAAAAAGTTATTACAAATGTTTTTTAGCACCTCTTCCTCCCCAAAAGAATTCATTTCCATGACTACTGACCTTTAAAAAAAAAAATGAGTGGATGGGTAAAAGAAAGAGTCAAAAATTCCCTTAAAAAGCACGAGCTCTTATCAGCTCAACTAAGCAGCACAAGGCAGAAAACTGCGTTTCCCCAACCCTGTAGGAGCGGGAGGAAAGGGCACGAATAAAATACAGCACGAGAGGAACCTTGGGTTTCGAACTTTATTGCACAAAGAGAGAGGAGAGAAGAGTAGGTCAGACGTTGCAGCTCTTCCCCTCGCGAAGCGGGCTCGGCCGGCGGAGGCTACCGGGAAGGCGGCAGGCACCTTCACCTCCTCTGCCCTCAACTGTCGCCTTCTTCCTCCTCCACCCCCCACCGGCACCCAGGCAGCGGACGGCCGGACCCGGCCGAGCCGGCAGCGAGGCGGACGGCGGGGGCCGGGCGAGCGAGCGGCGCGGGGGGCAGCGCTGGGCCGGGCGGGCGGCCTCCCCCGGGGCGGCTCCCGGCTCCCGGCTCCGCGCCCGGCCCGGCGGCGGCGGCGGGAACGCGGGCGCCAGCTCGCCGCGGCCGGCCGGCCGCCCGCACACACCCCCGGCCGCCGGCTCCCACCCCGCCCGCCGCCCGCCGCCCCCCGCCATGAGCGCCGCCGCTGGCTGCAGGCAGAGTCGCTGCCGCCCCGGCCGCCGCTGGCTCCAGTCCGCCGCCATTATTCTTTGTTCGCTGCGAGCGGCGGCGATGTAGTGGGGCTCGGGCGGAGGCTCCATCTTTACCGCGGCCCCTCCTGCGAGGGGAAGGCCCCGAGCGCGGGCGTCCGGCGCCTCCCTGTCCCCCCTCCGTCCCCCCGGCTCTCTCCGGCTCCTGCCTCCTCCTCCTGCTGCTCTTACCGGTGGTACAAGCTCCTCCGTCACTGCTTTCGTTCGCGGCCCGGATCTCGCTGGAGTTTTATTCTCTCCCCCACGTAACACACCGCGTCAAACTACACCTCCGCCGCGTCACTCACCAACACTCCGCTTCTCCCAGCCGCCCGGGCCACAGGCAGCAGCAGCCGCCGCCGACTGAGGAGCCGCAGCCAGGGAGCCAGCCAGCGCCGCCCAGTGCCGAGTGCGCAGCGGCCGCACACGGAAACAGCCGAGCTCGGCCCGGAGCCGCTCGAGCGGCCCCGCCCCCGCGCGGGGCGGAACTTGCCGAAGGCCTTCGGGCTCCTTCGGGCAAGGAGAAGGGGCGGTACCGGGAGAAGCGAGGCGAAGGTGGGCTTAGACCCGCGCCGGGAGGAGGCTTGTAAGCCCCTCAGCTGCGTTCGGATGGGTAAAACCGGACGGCGCAAGTTTGAAGGAGGAAGTGGGGTTTGTGTGGGGAATTCCCGAGGGGTGTCTGCGACTTGACGGAAACCCCCGCTCAGGCCTGGTCCTGCATCCTCAAGCGGCGGGCTTTAGGGCGACTTTGACGGGCAGGGGCTCGGCTACTGAGCGCGTCAGCCCGGGAACTTTCAAACGCTGTCAGGACGTGGGAGACGCGCCGCCCCTGCTGGGACACGGATGGAGTGCGGCAGTCGTGCAGGCTGCGGAGCAAGGGCTGCTGCGCCTCTGCACACGCGCCCGGCCCGGGCCTGACACGCGAGGCTGCGGCGTGGCCCCGGCGGGGCTCCGGGGCGTGGTGGCGCCGGGTGGGAATGGCTTTCCCGCCGAGAAACGGCGGCCGCTGGCGGGACTGCTTCTTCGGGGGTGGGGACGGGTGAGGCTCTGGGACTTGTGGCATGGCAAATCTTGGGCCTGAGCCCAGCAACGCGGACAGCCGAGGGCTGTGGGTCCCACCTACGGTCCTCGGAGGCCTCCGACCCATAATGGGCCCTAACCGAGGTTGCTCTTCCGCGCTCGAAGCATGTCCCTGTGCCACTCGCGCGCCTTTCTTCAGCAATATCCTGTGTCGCTTTCTTTTCTCAACCTGTTTTCTATGGCAGCGGTATGCACCCACTGCACCCTTTTCTTCCCCACCCCCAACATATATGCCAAACGATGTGACTTCCGTGGCCTGGAAGCTACTGAAACTGCCCTCTGATAGGCTACACCCCTGACTCTCCATTCATTCGCCTTTTTATTAATTCTGCGGTCCTCTCCCTGGACTTTCAGGTCTTACAGATTCTTTCTATTCCTTAAAGCAGACGTGTCTTTAGGAAGCATAGAGGGTTGGACTGTACCCTTTACTGATTTCTGTTTTGAGGAAAGAGTTGTCCTTCTTGGGACTCTACAGCTCAATCCCTACTGCTTTTTCCGGGACTTTGGGTGTAAGAGTATGTCCCTTTTCCTTTGTTATTTTCAATCTTTCTTTCTCTGCTGGCTCTTTCCTATAAGGACTTAAACGTGCTTAAGTCTCTCAGTTCTTCACAAAGATTTCTCTTCTTCCTAAGTTCCACTCCAGCAAGTCCGCTTGTCTCTTAACCCATTCACGTGTGGGGACCCTGCAGCCTCAAGGCCACATGTGGCCCTCCAGATCAACAAGTGCAGCCCCTCCACAGAATCCAAACTTCCTAAAAGGATTTGTTCTTTTAGTTTGGATTCAGTCAAAAGGCCACGTGGACTGTGGCTCTGAATTGTAATGGACAGGCTTCATGTCTGTAAATACAGTAGTTTTCACTCTAAGACCTCTTCCCAGTATTTGATAATATTGGCCATACCTTCTTCCAAACATACGCTTTCCTCTGCTCTATGTCACAGTTTCCCTCCCTACTTCTGTTTGCCCTTTAGCAATCAACTCCTTCTTTATCCAACTCTTTGTTGGAATCCTTCTGAGTTGAATCCTGGCCCTCTTTTTGAGTCCCACCATGCATACTTTTCTAGGTGGTGTCTGACCCTCGAGTAATTTTAAATACTCTTTGTCAAAGACTCTTCAGTCCATAACTCAAGCCCACATCTTGGCTCTTGAATTCTAGATTGTATTTTCAACTGTGTGTGCTATGATTTCATTTTCATGACTGGGGCATTTCAAACTCAGCCTGTGTGTCATAATCCCTTCAAAACTCCTTCTGTAGCCCCTGGTTCAGTTAAGAGTATCCTATCCATTTACTCAATTTAAGCCAGGAACCTCACATATCTGCAACACGCATTAGAATCACCTTGATGTGTCTGCTTCCTGAAAAATTGGATTTGTGACCTCTCTTTGTTTCCCATGGCCATTTTTTCATTCCCATTGTAGTCTAAACTACCTTCACATCTTGCTTTAACTCCTATAATAAATACCATTCGGGTCCTACAAAACTGCTCTTGCTTCCTTCCAATATATTTGCCACACTCCCACCGGAGTAATTTTTTAAAAATACAAATCTGATCAAATTACTAACCTGTCTAAATTCACTGACTTCCCTTGGCTTACTGTACACTGTCTAAGCTATGTTATCTGGACTTGTCTTTCTACCACTCTCCAGCTGTTCCCCAGCTCTCTGCACTCCACCCATAGTAGTGTCTTGATTTTTTTCCCTACTGCAGGCTGTCCTTTGAAGGTATTTACACATGCTGTTCTCACCCCCTTGAATTCTTCTCTCACCCACTCCTCCTACCTAACTGTAATTTATCACTTTCTTTTTCAGTTCATCATTTTTGTAATTATTTGTTTAGTGTCCCTATAATGTCTGTGCAGGTAGAGACCACATCTCATTAATGACCAGCTTTTCCTCTTCCCTTCCATTTCCAGTGACAGTACAATGTCTAAAATATAGTGGTGCTTGTTAAATATTGAATACCAAGGGAATTTCTCTGTGGTTTCAGGCAAAATTTTCTTAGCATTTTGGGTTCAAATCCTGGCTCTCTTAGCAAGTTCGGGCTGCTATAATACCATAGCCTTAGCTGAATGGCTTATAAACAACAGAAATTTATTTCTCCCAGTTCTAGAGGCTGGAAGTCTGACGTTAGGCTGTCAGCATGGTGTGGTTCAGGTGAAGGCCCTCTTCAGGATTGCAGATGGCGATTTTCTCCTTGTAGTCTCACAGACAAGCACTCTCTGGGGTTCTTATTATAAGGCACTAATCCCATTCTCAAGGGCTCTACCATCATGATCTAATTATCTCCCAAAGGCCCCATCTCCTGATACTATCAAATTGGGGGTTAGGATTTCAGCATATGAATTGGTAGGGGCAAGGGAGGCACACAAACGGTCCCTTGCACTGGCTCAGCAACTTACTAGCTGAAGACTTTGGGCTAATTGTTCACTTCTGTACCTCAGTTTTCCCATCTGTAAAATAAAGAATATAATAGCACCTACCTCATAGTGTTATGTACGTGATATAATACATGTAAAGTATACTTGGAACAATGTTTGACATGTCATAAATATTAATAAACATGTTACCTATTACTAGCTTTTACTTGGATATCTCATTCTTGTGTCAAATACATTTTCAAAATTGAGTTCATCTGCTTGCCTTTCCTGCTCTGACCCTATACATGTTACCAACATTTTGGAATTATCTACTTGTGGCCTATATTTATCACCCACCAAATATGGTGATTTTTTATTTTAAAATTTCTTCATATTCACTCTTCCTTTTTATTTACACCAACCCTCATTTAGACTGTATCTCATCACATCTCATTTGCTTTGCTAACTTGCCAGGTACTTTCTACTGTGGACTAGCTTCCCCTGTTCACCTGTGCCCTACTGTCAGACCAGTAGGCCTCATGCAGTTATTAAATCATATATCGTCCTTGACTTCTGCTCTAGTAATATCTGTTCCCGCCTACCTTTGTTCAATCATTCATTCAATCATCCGTTTATTGACGTGCAAGTTATTTTACCAAGCAGCCTGGGTATACTCTGGAATGAAATCCAGTCTCCCAATTTCATATAGTCTGTTCTAGCATCTAATTGGAAAGGTTAAACTTTCAGCATCCAAATTGGTCTCCGGTACATCCATCTTTCCCAGGGTCTGGCTGGCTATTTGCCCGGGCTGGAGTGCAGTGGCTATTCACAGATGTGGTCATCGCACACTGTGGCCTTGAACTCCTCAGCTCAAAAGACTCCTGCCTTAGCCTCCTGAGTAGCTGGAACTGTAGGCAACTTTCATTTTTGACTCAGTTTCCCAATTGGAAGATAATGGTCAATATCAGGGAGTTGAAAAGTAGAAGAGAGCACGTGGATCTTGAAAGAGGTCCAGAGTAGGGGAAGATCCTCTTAGATGATTTTAAAAGGTTACAAGGAGAAAGTGGTATTTAAGAACTTTTCTCTAACCACAGCTTCCTTTTCCTGTTATTTTTCTCTCTTCTGCTGTCAAACCTAATTTTCACCTTCACTATGAACTCAAGTTCCATGAACTCTGCCTATCCTTGCACTCCTTCACCTCTGTCTCATGATTTGCTTTCCTATCTGACTCCAAGGCCATCGTAGCCTATTTCATTTATTCTAAAAATGTATGTTGAGCACCTATGCATTCTTCTAGAAACTGGAGATATAGCAATGAACAAAACAGGTTACATCTGCTCTCAATTCTTCAACCTTCCCACCTTCAGACTTTTCCCCTTTTGCCCACTCTTTAGTGCTGTCATCCAGTCTCATGATTGCAGGTACTATGTGTTGACAACTCTCAAAATTACATCTCCCAAACTCCATGCTTACTCCCATCTCCACTTGCATGTTGTCTTAGCCTGTGTTCTCCCAGGAAGCAGAACCTAAGATAAAATAGGGTGCTATGATGTGTATATTACTTGGAAGAACAATTCTGGGGAAATGTAGGTAGGGAAAAGCAGTGAATCAGGAAAGGAAGTCAAGATCCAGTCAAAGGGATGCTCACAGTACTCTCTGCCCCACTATGTTTTATGTGTGCACCAAACAGACCCTTTCGTGAGATGTGTGGACTGAGCAGGAGGCAAAATGCAGCTGGGTGGTTACTGCCTGACTTAGTTGATCAGTGGCAATAGGAAAATAAGTGGCCCAAGGACCCCCAGGCAAGTGAAGCAAAGAGGATCTGAGGTGTTACAGATCTCTAGTAGACATCTCAAACTCAGTGTGTCCAAACTGGAACTGACTGTCCCTCTCACGTCTGTACCTGCAGCTTTTCCCATCTTAATTGCTGAGGTTAAAAATCTTGGTGCAATTATTAATGCCTTCCTTTCTCCACATCTATTCCTTCAGGAAATTTTATTGACTATAACTTCAAAATATATCCCCAAACTGGCTACTTACCACCATTGGAGGTAACCCAGGTCTATAATACTTTCATCTCTTGCCAGGATTACTGCGATGGTTTAAGAAGTTTACCTACTTCCCTTGCCTCGCACGAGCCACACTTTTGCCTTGGCACCTTGGAAGCTGTTCCAATGATTAAATTATTCTATATTCAAATATCTAGAGTGCTAACTCCCTCATCTTCAAATTGCACTGAAATGTTACCTCACTGAGAACACAGCCACACCACTTTTATACCCCACATTCAGTTTGTCATCAAATTCTGTTGTGCTCACTTCAAAATGCTACATGATCACCCTCCCCATCTCCACTGAGAGCAACTTGGCCCAAACCACTAACACCTTTGACTAGAATTTTCTATAAGTTACCCTTAACCTTAATTCTGTCCTCAACACAGCAGCTGGTATGACACTCTTAATACTTAAAGCAGTTCATACCATTAGCTTTGACATTTTAAAACTTTGCAGAAGGTTCCCATCTCACTCAGAGGAAAGTTTCTTACAGTTTAATCCTGTGCCCCCTGTCTTACCTGCTATTGTTCCCCTCCCATTTTCTGTTCAGTCACACTGCACACCCTCTCTTCTACGGGATTTTGCTTTTGCTATTCCCTCTGCTCAGGGTGTCACGTGAGTGTCTTTCTCCCCTCCTCGGGTCTCTGCTTAAATGTGCCCATTTCTGTGAGGCCCTCACTGACCATCATGATAAAAATGATTCACCTTATACTTCCCCTCTCTGTAGTTTTTGCTCTTTTTATTTCCCTTTACTATGTTATTTTCCTCCAAAGCATCTATCTCTTTCTGGTATGTTATACATTAACTCATTCAATGTGGTCATTGATCTCTTTTCTTCACTGCTGTATCCTTAACATCTAGAAGAGCGCCTGGTACACAGTTGGTATTCAAATATTTAAAGGAATGCGATTCGAATTGTGAAAGTAATCTGGACATTTGGTTAGCGTAAACCGGTCTTCCTCAGAGTGATCACGTCTGGATGTGTCTATAAATGTTGAGCTTCTGCAGCTTGGTGGCTCCTCCAAAGTATTCTCTTCTTGTGGGACCTGATTTCCATGTGGCTTCACTCTGCCATTTTTGTGTCGGTTCCATATAATCAGAGAGAGACAAAGACCTCTTTGAAGCTTTCTGGTCTTCTTACACTCCAGGGTCGGAACTGAAGGACTGATAAGCAAGGTTCTGGTGATTTTTAATGACTATTGTGAGACCAGTCAGATACTGGCACTGCTGCGTTCTCCCTCTTCCTTTGGACTGAAAGTAATGCCATGTAGACAAAGTCAAATGGCCTCTTATCCTCTTAGAAATTGCAAAAAGGTCAATGGCTGGCAATTAAAATCAAGAATAATAACAAATAAAGATTTATTGAGCACTTACTTTGTGCCAGACACCTCTTAAAACACTATTTTGATGTGTTGCCTAATTTAATCTTCATAACAACCCAATGAGGAAAATGTAAATATTAGGAACATTTTACAGGTGAGTAAACTGAAGCCAGAGAAGAAATGTGTCTGAGGTCTTGGAGCCAGTAAGTGGCACATTTCACAGATTATGAGCCCAGGCAGCCAGGCTTTAGAGCCTGCACTCTTAACCATGTGTTCCACTGCCTGCCTGTACAATGAAAAGGAGGAAGGGATTTTGCTTTGAAAAGAAAGCAAACTAATTATGACTCTATCAATGTAATTCTATCATTTTGAAAGCACCTTAGTAACCCAAGCACTTACTTCTGGTGTCAACCCCTTTGACATTTTTATGCATGAGACAAGATCCAGGCTGACTGGTTTCCAAGACACCTTGTTGCTTTTCCTAGGCAAAGGAGTGGGCCCCTTGAAACACTGCCAAACCCCTCCTCTCCATCTTTGCTTCACCAGCTCCTGCTCTTTAGCCGAACTCTGAAAGCTGTATCATAAATTCTGAAAGCCCTACTGAGCTCCCTCCAGCACTCTCTCTACACCAACACTCTGGTCTGGTTTAGATGCCTAAACTCTATGTCCTTATTTCCATCAAAGCATCTATCACACTTGTCACTGTTGGTCTGTTTCCATGCTGGACTGTATTTAACCTTTGTGAAGGCAGTGATACTTCTGCCTTATTCATTTCTATATCTTTAGTGTCTGGTGTTTGCTATATTAAAGGAGTTTGATAAAAAATGTTTAGATGAGTAAAAATGATATTTCTGTAGAATATCTGCAATCATATCTTTGCAGTAAGGTGAGTCTTCTTGTGACCAGGCTAGTCCATTTTTGTAGAAATGGAAACGAAGATTTTCTTTGCATCCGCCTTCTAGCTGTTGGGTTTTCATGTTGTGACATCATTGGTGATACCATATTGCTAGTTTTCAGTTAGTGCCTCTTTCTGCTTCAGAGTCAACTGATGTTCAATTACCGTGTGATGGGTTTCTTGCCGGAGTCTTTCACATATATGTGTTGATTTAAATTGAGATAACTTCTTTGGATGTCAAGTACTTCAGCTATATAACCAAGATACCTAATTGATTTGCACAAGATCAAGCTATATATATGAAAACTGGGGTCTGAATTTACAACTTTCAATTCAACATTTAACTTTCTTCTTTTTCAAATATGATGTTGCCTTCCTATTCCTATCTCTGATTCTGGTCAATTAGTCCATAGGTAGCACCAATATTATTAAGTGACATGCATATTCATAATCCTGTCTTATGCATCTACATTAAAAAACTTTCTCCCCTCCCCTTTTTTCTCTTTTTCACTTTCATTCATCTTTCCCATTTATACTCTTTCTCATTCTTCCCCATACAGTGACAGGATTCATGAAAACATTTCTGGGGGCCTATTCTAATTTCCTATCTGGATTGAAGACTTCGTTGAGATTTGGTTATTTCTAATATTATTTCTATTTTGTTTTTATGTCTATGTCAGAAACAGACGTGAGATGAGTACCAGAGATTGGAACAATACTATTTGGGATTCTGATCAAACAAGGTGATAAAAGTCATGCTTTTTGCTCTTTTCTTTCCTGATACCCCACAGTAATGAAATGAGAAAATTATAAACCCTTATGTTTATAATAACTGCCCCTCCTTCCTAAGATGTCCATGTTTTAAACTTGGAACCTATGAATATGTTAAATATGGCAAAAGGGACTTTGCAGATGTGATGAAGTTAAAGAGTTTGAGATGGAGAGATTATGCTAGATTATTTGGGTGGGCTCAGTGTAATCACAAAGATCCTTGTAAGGAAAGAAGGGTGCAGGAGAGTTAGAATGGGATGCAGGGGTTTGGAATTTGCTCTACTGCTAGCTTTGAAGTTGGAGGATGCAACCCTGAGCCCAGGAATGCAGACTTCCTCTAAGAGCTAGAGAAGTCAAAGAAACAGATTTTTCCCTGAGAGTTTCAGAAGAAATATAGCTCTACTGATGCCTTGATTTGAACGCATGTGATTTTGGACTTCAGCCCTCCAGAACTATAAGTAATAAATTTATGTTGTCTTAAGCCATTAAGTTTGTAGTAATCTGTTACCAAGGCAATAAGAAATAAATACAACACCCCCTGAACAAAAAGAGCAGTTAAGAGAATTCAGTACATGTTTGGAAGCTGGAAAGTAGATGGAAGAAAGGTAACTGACTTGGCAGAGTACTGGAAGCAATATCTAAGTGCCTGTAGAAGGAATTGGAGGCAACATCCCTTTTTTTTTAACAGCTTCATTGAGATATAATTCACATACCATACAATTCACTGGCTTTCAGTATGTTCACATACTTGTGCATCGATCACTACAGTCAATTTTAGTACATTTCACTCCAAAAAGAAACTCCACAACCCTGGGTTATCACCTCTTCCCCACTTCCCCAAACACAACCCCCTCCCGCATCCCCAGCATTAGGAAACTACTACTCTAATCTCTGTCTTTGCTTATTCTGGACATTTCATGTAAGTGGAGTCAGACAAAACGTAGTCCTTTTTGGCTGAATTCTTAGTCACTTAGCATGATGTTTTCAAGATTCATCCACATTATAGAACGTATCAGCACTTCATTTCTTTTTATTACCGAATAATATCCCATTATATGAATATACCATGTTTTTCATCCATTCATTTCTTTTGCAGAGGCCAGGAAAAGTGTATACAGAGAGGCCTTCAGAACATTTAGCTACATGTTTAAAAGATATAGATCCAGCTAAAACAACACAAACTAAAGTACAATCTATCCCCCTATCTTGAGACACAGGAGTACTAAAATGACGACATCTACTTGTCGTCCAGTTATTCTCGGTGGTCAAGTCCTATTCATGCACACAGAACTTTCCTCCATCTTTTCAGTGCATTGTTCTTTAATATGACTGGACAATTGGGGATTAGCATACACTGAGGAAACTTCAACTTGAAAGAGAGAAATCAACACATTGTCCAACCAACTAACCAACCAGGCAGGAAATCTGATATGTAAATTGTATTGAGATGTGAACAAGTGGTATAGAGTTTGGAATTAGTTGTATGTGCTTAGAAAACTAAGTAAATGATCAGAACAATACATTTATGAACTCTGGGGGAAAAAAAGTTGGGCAGGAAAGAAAAAGTAATCATAGTTTATTACATGGCTTAAATCTGACTAAAATACAAGGTTCTAATAACATAAATAGTGATTATGAACCTACCCAAAATGATAATAAACAGTGAAAGGTACACTTATGTGGTAGAGAGGAGATATAGACTCTCATTTCCATAATGAAAAATTAATAAATAATGCCTAAAGCAGAAACATCAAGTAGCCACATTTAAAGCATGTTGTTTAAAGATATGGTAGTCAATTCCAAATAACCAGCTAAAAGAACTCACAATGGTTGTCTCTGGGGAAGGGTAAATATTTAGTGAAAAGGCTATTGACTCTTTATACACATGCATAACTTTGATAGAACTAACTTTTTTTTTTTTTTTTTTTGAGACAGGGTCTTCCTCTGTTGCTCAGGTTAGAGTGGAGTGTGTCATCATAACTCACTGCAACCTCAAATTTCTGGGCTCCAGCAATCCTCTTGCCTCCATCTCCCAAATAGCTGGGCTACAGGTGAGCACCACTGTGGCTGGCCTTATAAAACTAAATTCTTTTAAAAGAAGACCTAAAAGATGATGTTAAGGGGAAAAATTATATGAGCATTCAGATTGAGAGAAATAGTCAAATCTCTTGAAAAAGACCCATGTCAAAGTACATGAACTATGAAATTTTAAATGATCAGTTATTAAAAAAAAAAAAAAAAAGAACTTAGGCTTGGCGCCCATAGCACAGTGTTTATGGTGCCAGCCACATATACTGAGGCTGGCGAGTTTGAACCCAGCTTGGGCCAGCTAAACAACAATGACAACTGTAATCAAAAAATAGCTAGACATTGGGACGGGCACCTGTAGTCCCAGCTACTTGGGAGGCTGAGGCAAGAGAATCACTTAAGCCCAGGAGTTGGAGGTTGCTGTGACCTGTGACGCCATGGCACTCTACTGAGGGCGACATATTGAGACTTTATCTCAAAAAAAAAAAAAAAAAAAAAAGAAACAAAGAACTTAAAACTCTATTGGTGGGAATTAAGGGTCACATACAAAGATAAGAATGAGAATAACACTGGGCTTCTCGACAGCATCATTGGAAGCTGAAAACAATGTATCGATGCTCTCTAATATTGAGAGAAAATTATTTCAAACTGAGTATTCTGTTATTTTCAGACACCTGGGTCTCTGCTTTCATGAACACTTTCTTAGGAAGCTACTAGAAGAGATGCATTACCAAAATGAGGGAATAAATCAAGAAAAAAGATCCAGGAGACAAAGGTATACCTGTCAGCTTAGGCTATGATGCAGTACCAAGCTATAGCAACTTCTCCATGTTTATAACTTATGTTTATTTCTCATCCAACGTGGCCATCATGAGTAGGCAGGAATTTCGCTCCTTGTCATCTTCATAAGAGGACCCAGGATAATGGAGCATGCTCTATTTGGGACATTGCTGGTCTTGTGGCAGATGGAGAAAAGGGAGAGGGTACGTCTGTCTCTTAACATTTTACATGTTAAATGTCTCTTGACATTTAACTTTGCAGGGATAACAAGCTTACTTTTTTAGAGTCCTGTCCACCTGGAATTGACATGCCATCATTGGCTACAGCAAATCTCAAGGTCACTTCTGAATTTAACAGGGAAGGGATGTAAAATCCTTCCATAGGATGGAATATCACAAGTTATGCCTAAGCCTGATATCAATGGGATGCAGAATTATTATCCATCCTGATGTGGGAAGAGCAAATATTTTAAACAACAATAACAACTTACAAAGGGAACTTTTCCATAGAAGGGAGCAAAAAGAATATTCAAGGCAACATTTGTGCAACAGGCTCAGAAACAACAACTTGGGATTGAGAAGGAGGTAGAAGATCTCCCAGAGGAAGGTCAGGCTGAAGGTGAGGGGAAGGGAATAGCATTTATTGCTTTTCTGGCAGGTTGGGTGGTTAGATGGCTGCTTCCCTTTGGGTGGACACTAGAAGACCAGGAGAGTTAGGGGAAGAGACTGCTCTTTTTTCATAGTTTTTTTCCTATATAAAGTGAGTTTTCAAAACTATGTGATGTAATAATTTAATATAAATTTAAACTATTTTTGAGTGAATGTGATGTAGCTCTACTTTATCAGATGTGTTTGTGTGTGTGCATGTCTGTGATGTGAATGTGTCCTGTGTTTGTGTATATATGTGTGAAAAGCTGTCAAACTGTAGTTAGTAATAGTTCATTTTCCATTTTTTCACACATATCTCCATCAATAGCATACAACAAAGTCTGCAACAAAGTAAGCACAGACCTTGAGAGTATGCATTTATTAATTTGAATAATAATTTCATAGAACATTTTATTTCTGTTGAAATCAATAATACAAGCTCATTAGGCTCATTCTTTCTGTTCTTTGCTCTTTAGAATTTTACTTTTCTACTATTATTTTTACTACACTTTACAAAAGCACTGGTCTGCAATGAATTGGACTTTTAAAAATGTCGGTCCTTCATTACTGGTGTAGTTTTGGAAGCACTGGTTTAGGGTGTAAAGGAAAATGTGTAGGAGAAAAATATTTAAGCATTGTTGTGCTAGAACAATCGGCAAATGACAAACACTACATTTTCTGACCATCCTTCCTCCTTTGCAGATACATTCATGAGATTTTATGTAGAAACAGAAGTGTATTGAGGTCAACACACCTAGTCTTTCCATAATTAAGTGGTTAACAATACTTTTCTCTTCATCCATCTTACCCCCTCAATACAGCACCTGGAAAGAACCCAAAGAAAACCGTGGTATTTTCTAAGAAGCCATGGGAAAGCAGCATTAAGAACCCTGAGAAGGTGGAGACATTTAACTTTGCAGGGATAGCAAGCTTACTTTTTTAGAGTCCTGTCCAAATTCTGTATTTTTTTACTGTACTATTCTCATACTAGAGTGAATAGTTGTGTATGTAAGGCATTAGTAGTAATAACGCAAAAAGATACTTACCTTTTTAACTGGCTCTTTAGGTTCTTGCTTCTTTCCCTTCTGGCTGAATGCCCATGCTACCCAATGCTTATTAAAAGAAAGCAGAGAAAACATCCGTACTTAATGTCTTTTGGGGCTTAAAAACTGCTGCTGGACTGGGATAAAGTAACATGCAAGTCAATGTAGGATGTCTTTCAGAAGTGCAAGCGAACAGTTCTTGTTAATGAACAGTGACATTTCTTTCAATATATAAGTAAAGATAATAAAGTGGTCAGTAATTCTGGCAATCTGAAAGCTAACTTTCACATGCATCTCAATGAAACTCTCCTATTGTTGGGGTTAGTGTGGTTCCATCATAAATGTTGTCTAGTTAACACTGGAAAAGAATATAAAAGACATGTGCCCTGATAGGAACGGTTACTACTGAACTCAGGTACAGGTTCAGAACATGCCTACATAGCATCCCATCCCTGCACAGTGAAAGGCTGTCATAACATGATAAGCTTGAAAGGTAGGACTTACGGTCTTTCCTAAAACTAACCTTATCAAGGAACTTGACTTGTATGTTCAGATACCTAATGAGTGGTTCTCCAGTTTTCTATCTTTTCACATTCAACAAATTTCCATCATTAACATCTAAAAAGGGGGTGAGAAAAGGGCTCTATTTACAAGATCTCCTTCCACCAACACTTTCATTCCCTCACTACCCTCTTCTCTCTGCAAGGATTTAGAAACATTTCTTGTCTGAGTTTGTATATATGATGAGAATGGGGAGAATAAATCTTTGGCTTTTCTTTTAATTTTTGCTTTTGTTCTGTTTTGTTTTGGCAACTTTAAAGCAAGTTTATTTCTTTTGACAATAAGGCTATACAGTGTTACCTATCTTTTCAGGATTTCTCCCCCAACTTTATTAAAGTATATTGATAAATAAAAATTGCATGTATCCACAGCATATGAGCTGTTTTGATACATATATCCTTTGCAAAATGATTAAATCAACCTAATTCATATATCCATCACCTCACATACTTGTTTTTTGTGGTGAGAACATTTAAGATCTATTTTTAACAATTTTCAATAATACAGTACATTATTCTTAGGTATTGTCACTACCTAAGTTTATTCTCAGTTATGAAGTTTATTCTAAGTTATGAAGTCTACAGTACACATGAGTAACTCTAATGTTACTCATTCATGAGTACTGAAGTCTACAGTACTTTATAACTGAGCATAAATTTTTTATCTGTACATACCCCTTGGCAGCAAATTAGAATAAGAACCCTTAAAAAGTTCAATGTCATCTGCTCTAGAAGCTGAGGCAAGAGGATCTCTTGAGCCCAAGAGTTTGAGGTTGCTATGAGCTGTAATGACTCCATGGCACTCTACCCAGGGTGATGGAGTGAGACTGTCTCAAAAAAAATTCAATGTCATGGTTACCTGTGTTCTTGTTCTGTATAGAATTTTATTAGCAAGGAATCTTGTCCTGATAGCTAAATTCTTATAGTCTACTTTTTGACATAGCTTTCTTTTTTTTAATATAAAAAAGAATTGTCAAAATGACAATGATTCAGTGTGTATTTGTTTCTATTGCATTGACTATAGTCTCATTTCTTCCATGAATATCTTCTTGCCAACAAAACTTGGAGGAAAATGCATGTGCCTATGCCTCCCCTGCATAAGCACATTTTATAGCATTAGGATTTTATTGTAAATCAAAAAAGTAAAACTTTATTCCATTTAATTCATGGGTTGGGGCAGATACATTACTAGTTCTAAGAACCTTTTGAAATAAGTGGCTCCTTAGTACAACTTAGTATATATATTCACCCAAACTGTACATGAGAGTTATAAAAAATGAAATGGAATTGAATTTGCTAGAATTTGGTGTGCTTGCAGCTGTGCCTCTTGGCAATATAGTTTCTTAATTGAAGTTCTATCTCCCTAACGAGACTGTGATATTCTTCCCAGGTGGAATACACCATTTTTTGTCCCTCTCTTTCCCCAGTACAATTACACTGTGCAGATTCATGGACCGAATCTGCAAATGTTATTGTCTAATATGTTATTGTGTCATACTTTGTAAGTGCTGCTAGAATCTATTCTATGGCACAACGCTAAATAGTTTTTGTAACTGTGGTTTTGAGCTGAACCAGTAGAATGCTTTTGTAATTGCATGTCAGAGTTTCTTGTACCTTTTCCAGGAAGCTGGAACTGAATCATTTTCAAGCCTTTTATATAACCTAGTCTATTATCTTTAGTCCAAGATTAAACAAATACTCTTGTGGACTATGTGATACAAGTTGTGAAAGGGCTGTAACTGAAACGTTCCCCAAGCTGCATGCTACAGCCCAAGAAAGCTTGCTCGTATTATTCACAATATATGATGTAGCCAAAGGAGTTTAAAAAATACTTTCTTTTCCTTAGGGCTTGTCCTAAGTTGCCT
The DNA here is from genome assembly GCA_963574655.1 of Perodicticus potto. Taxonomy (NCBI): domain Eukaryota; kingdom Metazoa; phylum Chordata; class Mammalia; order Primates; family Lorisidae; genus Perodicticus; species Perodicticus potto. Next base: position 43,977 of record CAUYRH010175907.1, on the reverse strand, counting down.
CTTACCTGTCAGAGCTTGCTGCGCACACAGAGGCAGGGCACCTGCCATGTGTTATGAATTAATGTTACTCATTCACGAGTATGTCTAACCCATTAGACTCTAAGTGTCTCAAGGCCAAGAACAAAGTTTTACTTGTTCATTTAGCCCCAGTACTTTCTTCTATGCCTGTTTACTAATTGTAACAGAGGGAACCAAACTCAGCACCCAAAACATGGGACACAGGAGACTAGAATCAAGATTACAGAGAGCAGAGATAATGCCCTTACTTAGGGTAATATATGGAGTATTTTTTGTTTTTAAAAAATTTTTTGAGACGGAGTTTTATTCTGTCACCCTTGGTAGAGTGTCATGGTGTCATAGCTCATAGCAACCTCAAACTCCTGGGCTCAAGCAATCTTCTTGCCTCAGCTTCCTGAGTAGCTGGGACTGCAGGCATGTACTGTGATGTTCAGCTAATTTTTATGTTTTTAGTAGAGACAGATCTCACTCTTGCTCAGGCTGGTCTCGAATTCCTGAGCTCAAGCAATCCACCTACCTGGGCTTCCAAAGGTGCTAGGATTATAGGTGTGAGCCACAACCAGGCCTAGCCTGTTCTTAAAATTCTTAAAGGTGACGTATTACTAAATAAGAGGCTGCTGATTTTTTTCTCTATGAAAAAATTACAACATATGATAATTGGATGAGACATTTAGAAGACGTACTTTTTCTCACTGTTTGGAGCTTTCTCTAGAAAAGAAGAAAATAATAGTAAGTATTTCATAGGATTGATTATTATGAAGGTGAACACTTAGCTTTGTCCCTGGCATATTGTTGAGGGTAAGTATTGGATATTACCATCATATTTCATGAAGTCTAATTTAAATGTCATTTGTTGCACTACTAAGGCAAATTAACTGCTATATAACTAGGATATAAGTTTCTATCACCAAAATTATTTTATGTTCGTTGAAAAATTTTTAGACTTGTAGACATACTTTAAAAATTTTATTTCATGCTTGTGCCACATATATTAATAAAAAAGGCAAATGTAAATAAATAATTTCAACTATTTCTAGGACATTTTCATGGTTAGAGTCTAATTCTTTAGAATCCTTTTTTGGCACAGAGACATTGATTTCTAATAGTTTCTTGTTTTTAAATTAATTTTTCTTTTTATTGTTTTGTTTTGAGACAGAGTCTTTTTCTGTCTCTGTTGCCCTGGCTGAAGAGCAGTGGTATCATCATAGCTCACTGCAGCCTCAATTTTATGGGTTCAAGCTATCCTCTGCCTCAGCTTCCTGAGAAACTGAGACTACAGGTGCACGCTACCTTGCCCAGCTATTTTTTTCTTTTAATTTTTTTAGCAAGAGGGTGTTAGTATGTTGCTCAGGCTGGTCTTGAACTCCTGGCTGCAAGCACTCCTCCTGGCTAGGCTTCCCAGAGGGCTAGAATTAAAGTCATGAGCCACCGTACCTGGCTGATTTCTGTATTTTTCTCATAATGGTATTGTTGCAAATTAGAAATCCAGTATTTCTAAAATGTATGCCTCAGCTGAACCCCAGATTTTCTTCCAAACCACTGTCCCCACTCTCTTTGTGTATGTTCCATATTATCACAGAGTGTCAATGAAGGCTTCCAGACAACATCCAGGTTCATTTCATATTTTGTCCTGAATCCTTGCTCTTCACATCCCAGCCTGCTTCTTCACCGTCTTCCCCCTGAGTTTAAGATAACTCTATTGCAGTAGTTGCTCAGATCAGAATCCCTGGAGTCATCCTTGATTCCTCTCTGCCTCTTACACCCCACATCCAGTCCACCAAAGTTCTAAATCCAGAGTCTGCCCCCCTCTACTGCTATTCTAGACTAAGGCATCGTCATCTCTCACCTATAATTACCTCTTAACAGGTTTTTCTGCTTCTGTCTTGGCCCCACTACAATTCTATTCTCTACACAGTGGCCAGAGCAAATGTTACATAACTAAGTCAGATCATGGCTCTCCTCTACTCAAAACCCAGCTTTCCGTATATCTCAATAAAAGCCAAAGTCTTTGTGATGGCGACAGGCCCTATAAGGTCTGTGTTCACCACTTCACTTCTCTCCTCCTCTTCCTTCTGGACTTGCTCCCAACTCACTGGCCTCCTGTTTCTTAGTCTGTCCAGGTGTGCTCCTGCTCGAGGTTCTTGCTTTAGCTCTTCCGTCTGTCTGGAATCCTCAGGGATCTAAACTCCTCCACCACCTTCAGGATTTTGCTGAAATCGCATGTTCTCCCTGAAGCCTCCCTTGGCCAACCTATTTAATACTGCAAATCTCATCTGTGCCCCAGTCCACCTCATCCCCCTTAACCCACTCCACATTTTCTTTTTCCATAGCACTTAGCAGTGTAACATCCTATAAAAAATTACTTATGTATTATAGTTTATTATTTGGTATCTGTCTTTACTCTGGAGAGTAGGTTTCTTTGATTTGTTCATTGAGGATTCCTAATTGCCTGGAACAAGGCTGAGTAGGCATCCATTCAGCACTTACCACTGTGTGGCAAATCCTATGACCAAGGTCAACACAAGCTTCCCTGGAATGTATAGAAATGGCCCACACAGAGCAGATTAAGAAAGGCTGTGAAGGACTTAAGAGCAGATTAAGAAGGCTGTGATACTTCTGCTGAACTTTTGAGAATAAATAGAATGAGAGAGATAAAGGAACCAGGAGAAGCAATGAAATCATGGATACAAAGTACTCCCATGGTGCCTTAGTCAGGCCACTATAACATAATACAAAGATTGGGTGACTTAAGCAACAAACATTTATTTCCCACAGTTCTGGATGGCGGGAAGCCCAAGATCAAGGTACCTGCGGAGTTAGTATTTGTGAGCGCTTTTGCCTGGTTTGCAGATGAACATCTTCTCATTTTGATGGATCCTTACATCTTGGAGGGAGACCTAGAGAACTCTCTGGGGGCTCTTTGAAGGGCACTAAACCCATTCAAGAGAACTCCATCCTCAAGACCTAACCTCCCAAAGGCCCCATCTTGTACCATCACTTTGGGGGTTAGGATTTCAACATATGACTTGGATGGGGACACAAACATTCAGTCCTTTGCTCTTGGGTATTGTTTTAGGTGGGTTGGGTATAACCTACTGATTACATTTCAGAGTAGAGAAGTCAAACTTCATGGGTAATACACGTGGCAGAGTATTTTTTCAATACTTTTTAAAAAATTATATTTTAAACAGCATCCTGCTGTGCTGTCCAGGCTGAACATCTGGGCTCAAGCGATCCTCTTGCTTCCCAAGTAGCTGGGACTGCAGGTACCCAGCGCTGCACCTGGCTCTAACAAAGCTTATTGCCTGGGTGTATGTTATCATAGTGTGCACTCATAACATTGCATGGGCGAATCGCACTGGCCAGGAATTTCACTGTGAACAGCCGAGGTGCCAAATCTTTCTTTTGTTCAGCAGGATAGCCAATAATGAAAAAGCTAAGATTCTATTAGCCAAAATAGTAGTTAAGGAAGTTCGTAGTGAATATCTTTAGAAAGGAATGCAGTAACCTAGAGATTTTTCTCCCATGAGGTGTTCTTTTAGCATAGAGCAGGGCGTGTATATGGAGATAGAGCCTTAGCTAAATACAAGACATAAAGCTGCTCTTGAATCAGCTTTGTAACTTGTGATGTGTGATTTTTGTGTTCTTAACAATATGTGCCTTCTGGTGACTTCCTATTTGAGTAATTATTCTTGATAATTAGATGGCAAGCTCAGTTGTTTCTAGCTGTTGGAGGAGTATATGTGCTGTTGGTTTGTAAAGATAAAATATTTTAGAATTGTACATTCTTGAAAATGCTTGCTTGTGCCCTCTAAATTTCAGTGGGCTAGTGCAAAACCCCTCTCTCCTTTCAGTGTTGATTTTGCTCACAAACTAACGTAAACTCAGTCCCTCACTGACACGTGGGAATCAATACACATTCTAAATGATTGAATCAAATTTTAATCCAGAAGAAACATATAGTGTAAATGTCAAGGACTTGGGGAACTATAACTCAGTGTAATTTTATTTGTATCTGTAAAATTGGGCTCATCATCTTATGATTTCAGTCTTCATGATAATTAATATATGTAATATGAGTTAATATATGTATAATGGTCTTTGGCACACTTCTTTTATTAATAAACTTTTTTAAGAACAGTTTTAAACTTACAGCAAAAATGAGCATATAACATAGAGATTTCTTATATCCCTGCCCCCATACAGAGTTTCTTCTTTTATTAACATCTTATCATCCATTATAGTTGATGAATCAATATCAATACATCATTGTTAACTAGACCATAGTTTGAGAGTTCCTTAGGTGTTTTCCAATGTTCTTTTCTGTTTCAGGATCTGTCCAGGATACTGTATTTACATTTAGTTGTCCTGTTTCCTTAGGCTGTGACAGTTTTTCTGACATTCCTGTTTCTGTTGACCTTGACAGTATACTGTCAGGTATACTATAATACAATTGCGGTCTCCAACCTCTGGCTATGGACTGGTACGCTGTCATATAAGCAAAGACCTGTCATTTATTGGATTTTATCCTTATTGGAAACAGAATATAATTTGGATAAAACACTTCTGAATGTTTTTGGTGTACTGATAGAAAAGAAGTGTGGCAAGATCAAACAGGGTTTCAAAAAAGTTTATTGGTTCTTGAAAAAATGTTCAAAAATGAGAGCAAGAACACGAGTTGGAAGTAAGTTCACAAATATCTTTATGCTGGCATTTTTTTTATATACATGACTATTTTGATGGAAAGTTGGTGATCTCAACTTTTGAAAATCAGCATTGTTTTTTAAACAATGGTTTTCTACCCGTACAATACGAATTGCCACTATAAAAGAAGTCAAGTTTGTAGCATATTTTTATATGTGGTATCATTTAGGATTTGGGGAAGGGACTCCTTTTCCCCTCTTCCTTCCTATGAATTTTCTGCAAGTGCCTGCAGTTTTACCAGGAGTGATTCATTGTGTGTTTCAAGCATTGCTCACTTTCACTGGATTCTAACATAGCAAATACTTCCGGGAAGTAAGTAGCACTGTAGCATAAATGCTTTGAAGAACACTCTTCTTTGGGCAAATTCTCAGGGGCAGAGTGCCTTTGGAGGAAGGGGGTGCTGAAAGGCAGGAGTTGGGTGGGGCAGGGCTAGAAGGATAAAGAGGGTTAGGATGGACATCCTGAGACTAAATTTCTCTATCTCACACAGACTGGTGCTTAGGCGGCATGAATTAGGCTTATGTGATGTTAAAACAACCGATTCTGTGCCCACTTTTAATTCTGGATAGAACATTTTGCTCCTATTATATAACATTCATGTTGTCCTTGGGTTTTTTTTCCTTAACGCTTCTCCACAAAGAGTATTTCTTTACCTTTAAAATTTTATCTACAGTAATGTGCTTTGGGGGCTTTCTCCAAAAATAACTTTTGGTTTTTGTGATTTTCCTTTGGGATTAAATCTCTTTTCCAGCCCCTCCTTCTCACCCTATTTTCCAAGGTCTGAAAGACAGTCCTGGCATACTAGGGACCTCTGAAGCTGCTAGTCCTCTGTGGGAAAATTCCAGCTTGGGCAGAGACTGTGCGGTTTGTTCACCAGGTGTTGGGTAGACTGCCGAGTGGCGCTGCCTCCCAGCCTGCCTTTTCCTGGTTTGAATGGCAAACTTCATTGACTTTCTTAAGGGTACCCAGTCCCTCTTTTTAATTTATGCCTCTACCCAAGGAAAACAATATCCAACTCAGAAACCCCAAATAGTTACATTCTAGAGAGTTGCTTTTGTTTGAGGAGCTAATACAGTACAGGACTGTGATTTTATTATTCCCACAGAAAGCAATAGCCTGTTCTGTGGTTCACATGAAAAGCTCTGTGACTAACAGGATTCTTTCTTCCTTTCTTTCTTTTTTTGGGGGGGGGTTACATTTCTCTCATTAGCTGCCAGGTCATTTCACGACAGTTCTCCCAGCTAAAGTGATTTATCACATAGAGTGAAGGAGAAGTGGGAACTGTCTGGTTTCCTTTTACCCCCTGACATCAGGGCGTCTGCTCCCGCTGTCAGGGCAGGCTGACAGTCCGTTGCTTCGTTGTGAGCTGGGGAAAGGAAACTTGACTCACAACTATTGCGGTTCTGGAGAAGTCCCCAGCATGCGGGGCAGAGAGCCAGTGGATGCAGCCTGCCTCCTGGTACTCTCCTAACGCCAAAGGCTCTTGGAAAATGAGACTTAGTTTTGCAGCCAAACAAGAGGTGGAGGTCTTTCTACAGTAGTCATGGTGATCTATTCAATATGGATTTTCAGCTAACCAGATTCTTCCATGAAGTAAACTGGAACTAGAGCTGACCAGGCAGTTTGCCTTTTTTAAACCTCTGTCTATGCTTCCTCCTCCACCCCCAGCTGGTTGGCAGGATCCCCGGGGAAACTGTAGGCTGTTGACGCCTCCTTGGTGTTGGAGTGTCCTGTCTTGCCCTCCTTAGTCATTCTTTTCTCCCCAACCATTTCATATAGGCAAGCACATTTTTTGTTTTTTTTTTGTTTTTTTGACAGAGTCTCCCTCAGTCACCCTGGGATTGAATGCTGTGGCATCATGGCTCACAGCAACCTCAAATTCCTGGGCTCAAGTAATCCTCCTGCCTCAGCCTCCCAAGTAGCTGGGAAGCTGGGAGCACCCACCACAACACTAGGCTAGTTTTTTTTCTATTTTTATTAGAGATGGGGTCTTGCTTTGCTCAGGCTTGTCTCAAACTCCTCGAGCAATCCACCCACCTCGGCGTCCCAGAGTTCTAGGATTACAGGCATGAGCCACCACGTCTGGTCAGGCAAACACATTTTTGAACAGATGTTGTGGTTTAACAAATCCAAGTACTAGCTTACTGTTATAACAATAGCTGAAGAACCAGGTGATAAAGGCAGCTCTAATCTTGAGATCTCATTCAGAGATCTCATTCAGAGATCTCCCTGAAAAATAGGTGAGCCATAGGCAATGAATGAATCTGAAGAAAAGTGCTAATTGGATAACAAGATAGACCAATAAGATGTCAACAAATGGAGAACAAACAAATATAATCCCTTGTCGTCTCTTTGAGAAACCTCTCCTTGTTTGTCCTGCAGCGTCCAGCCTCTGTGTGTGACCTCCATCAATATCCCTAGAATCTTCCCAATTTCTGAGCCAGTCATGATGAATAGGAAGGGTCTCAATATACTGGGAAAGTATAACCAGGAAAAGAGAAACTTTGCTCAGTATGAAACAGAGAGAATGTGCAGGGAACTGGTTACACAGGAGGTATAAGAGCTGTGAAGCCAACAATGGATTGTGAGATAACCAAAGTGGGACAACAGTGGGAAGCTAGGGCTGCTTCTAAGCTGGAGGCCAACAGGAAGGAGGCACTTTTTTTTTTTTTTGTTAAAACAAAGAGCAGCTACTAGCATCATCTGGTGGGTGTGTCTATTGGGAGAAGAGATGCTGAGATCTCCACCTGAGGCAGGGGTGTGGGTAGGAGAAATACCCTGGGAAACACAGCTTGTGAGGGTTAGTCTCTTGGAATCCAGAGCAGAGCAGCAGAGTGTGAGGGCTGGCCCAGGTGGGGAGCCCCATGTTGTGTGTGTGTGAGAGAGAGAGGGACCTCAGACCTACGTCTTTCTTGGGATAGACCTTGTGTCTGTAGTTCTCGGGATGATTCCTGGCTGCTGTGAAGTCTTCAGGGGAAGCATCTCCTATCTCTTCCAATCTGGGAGAGCGTAGTGGTTATGCCAACTGTGTAGATCTCGATAGAAATGTGGGTCACGTGGAGGTAAGCATTTCTTTAAAACTTGTTGAACTATAATATTTAGATCATACCTCAATGAAATTTGTATTGAAATTAACACAGAGTATTAGGCTTGGAGTCATGTTGTCTGTGTCTGCTACTTCTTAGCTGTTATTAGCTGAATTGCGTTCCCCTTAAATTCATATGCTGAAGTCCTGATCCCCAATGTGAATGTAGACTGCAGTGGACATAGGGCCATTAAAGAGATAATTATGGTTAATTGAGGTCAAGGGTGGGGCCTTAATCTGATAGACTGGTGTAGGAGAAGAGAAAGAGACACCAGATGGCTTTCTTCCTGAACGTATAAGGAAGAGGCCATGTGCAGACCCAGCAAGAAGGTGGCCATCTGAAAGCCAGCATGAGAGCCCTCACTGGAAATCAATCTTTCCAGCACCTTGATCTAAGATGCTGAACCTCCAGAACTGTGAGAAAATAAATGTCTATTGTTTAAGCTACCCAGTCTATTGTCTCCTGTTACAGCAGCTGGAGCTGACTATACACACAAGTTAGGTGACTTAGAGCAAATCACATATCTTCTGTCTCCTTTCGTTACCCTACTTGATCTGAAAAATTGAGATGATAAAATTTCCCTCTTCATAGGGTTTTTGGAATAATTAAGTGAAAATGAATTCAAAACACTTGGTATACAGTAAGTATGTACATGTAGCTTTTACTATTCATAACCCTGAATTTTGGCTTCAGTATCCCTGCCCAGAAGTCTGGGTTTCCTTTATCAATGGATGCTGCTTCCCAACTCCCCAGCCTCACACAGAATCTTGCTGTGCTCTCTGTTGCATTCTGCTCCTGTTACCCTTCAGCCATTGTTTAGGGTCCTGCTGGCATCACTCAGAACTGTCTTCTGCTTTCCTTTTAGGTGTGTGTACTCCACTTGCCAAGCCATTTCCACCAGAAGAACGTCGTATCCTTATGATTATGTGTTTTGGTCCATGTTCCAAGTGGCCCCTGACTGAGCCAGCATCTTTGTCTATTTCCCATAACCCCAGCCTCTCTGGTCCTGGCTCTATTCCACCGACTTGTGCGATTGGTGGGTCCAGCATACCTCATTTAGAATTTACACAAAGACTCTTCGACCTGTGGCAGCTCTAGAGTTTTGCATGTAGAAATGCACTGAGCTGGAAAGTGGTGCATGGATGAGCTGGCTTTGAAGCTGTACAAGCAGAGCAAGGGTTTGGGTTTCGTTTTTAAACTTGGGTCTTGGGTTTGTTTGGATTGGATTTTGGGGGAAATTATCTGTGTGTGTGGAGTTATGGTCACAGGCCAATTGGATATAACTTCCCAGCCTCAGTCCTTTACTCAGCACATTGCTACTGGGATCTGTGGTTGTCTGTGCGAGGTTTGTTGGGTAGTTTACAAGCAGCGGTTAAGTTTGTAATGACTCCTAGTGTGTATTAGTTTTCCATTGCCCTATACCTCAGACTTCACAGCATTAAACAACACACGTTTATCATTGCAGTTTCTGCAGCCTTTAGTCTTCTAAAGTTACTAAATGATGCAAGCTCATTATACAAGTTTGAACACTAGGAAGTTTACAAAGTACCAGTAATACATAGGTCCTGTCCATGACCATACCACTGGGAATGTACCTGATCTCATCTGGCCTTGGAAGCTAAGCAGGGTCAGACCTAGTTAGTACTTGGATCAGGAGACCCCCCTGCCCCGGGAATACTGGGTGTTGCAGGCTTAAAAAATGTCCTCCTTACTCCGCTTCATTCTGACTTGCCTTAGAAATAAGCACTGGTGACTGATAAGTATATACATTCAGATTTTTTCTATGCTTAGAAGTGCACCCACTTTTTACCCCATTGTTTTTTCAACAATTTAATTGTTCATACTTAAACTAGGCAGGACTCTTACTTGCAAGGGAAAGTATGTGAAACCTTAGGCAAAAAGAGAAATTCACTGCCAGAAGAATTTAAATCACACATCACTCTCTCTTCTCTTGTCTCTGCTCCTCTTAGCTGAGCATTCTCCAGAGCTGGAACTATGGTCACCAGAAGCCGCCTGGACTACACTCTCAGACTTCCTCACGCAGAGGGTTGGTCTCTCTGCCTTCAGTTCTAAACAGAACACTGCCAAGGAGCCCTTTGATTGGCCTTGTGTATCATTTAAAGTACTTTTGGCTGCAAGTAACAGAAAACCATTGAAAAGAGACTTAAACAATAGGGGTTTATTCTTTTCACAGAACAAGATGTCTAGAGGTAGGTGGTTGCTGACTGGCCCAGTGAGGCCCGTGTTCTGGGTCAGTTTCTGTGCAGATCTCTAGGCCTTGCCCCATGGCGGCAATATGGGAAAGTCATTTCTAAATATTGTGTCCTCACTTGGCAAGGCTTTTGTTAACTGGCTTCTCTCAAAATGAAGCCTGAGACAAAGGCTTGTATGCACTGACTTGGAGAAGTGATTGCAGGATACAGGAGGCAGGCCCAGGGGAGTGAAGTCAGGGAAAAGCGGGACGACTAATAGAAGGGTGCCTTACTAAGTTGGACAAAGCTATGGGTGACTGGTGCCAGCTCCCAGTAATAATGTGCTGAGTTGTTACTGGGACCTAAGTTTGATTGGAACCTCCTGAGGGAACTTATGAAATGTGTCTTAAAAATGTCAGTCTAGGAGACCAAAGAGGGAAGCATTTTTTAATCAATGCTAGCCCCCATGCCCAACTCTCCAGTAAACAATATAAGAGTGGACATAGTTTCCAGTCAGCATGTATAAATATACAGTATTCACCGTTCATAGCTGCGGAGTAGTTAGTTATACAAATGAGCCATACTTTGTCTATTATGTTAATGGACATTTACTTCACAGCCCTGGTTTTTATCAAGCTACCATGAGCATCGAAAGGGGTATGGCTTTGGTGAGGCGTTCGATTCTGAGACTGAGGACTCCTCTTTTATCTCATTTCAAGACTTTGACATATTAAAAAACACAGAAATATTTCCTGTTGCCAAAACAATTATCTCATGCTAACCTATTCCAAATAAAAATAGAAAAGAGGTAAAAATACCTTCTAAGGGGTCGAAATGATGACAGATGTCCATGAATTCCAGATAAAATGGGCAGCAAGGTGCAATGTTACTCTGGTTTTGTCTTAAATCTCATGCATCTCACTTGTATGAGAGATGTTTATTAGGATCTTATTTAGCCTCATTTTACTCTCAATTCTAACTGAATTGGTATCCTAGTTACTATTTCCAAAGCAAATGAGAAGGGGAAGGAAGCTGGTAAAGGAAGTCACACTGACAAAACCAAAATCAAAAAGTGACTACTGATAGCAATAGTAGAAGCAAGAAACCCAAAAAACAAGACGACAAAAACATTTTAAAAATGGTATAAACATGTAAAAGAAGATTGGTGTTCTAACTACTCAACTGGGGTTCACAGCCAGAAAGAATGGTCAAAATTGCATTTGGAGTACTCTTTAAAAGGCAAGGAGATGAATAATTTATCTTATGCTATCATATCTTTTCACTCAGTATTGACTCAGTATGGCTATTCCTTTTGTGTAATATGTTTTAGAAAGATTTCCCAATAAGTAGGTTTAAAAAGTTAAAAAAAACATTGACCCTGAAAGCTCTGGGGAATTTCACTCTCGAGACAACCATTTTCCATGGAGTTTTAGCCAAGAAATTTCCTCCAGCAGGACAGATGGGGAGCCATAGAAATGGCTTCTCTGCGTCTCTGCACAAGGGGGCGGTGCCTGCCACCTCCTCTTCTAATGCAGGCCAGCGGGCTCCGGCCTCAGGAGTGCACTTTTATAATCACCCTCAGTCCTTGCACACTGATGGTTTCAGTTAGGGAGACAAATGTTGAGTCATCCACCCTCCTAGAAATTTTTGGAAACATTAGAGGTTAGCTAGGATGGAAAGGGCAAGAAAATAATCCTTTTCTAGGAAGAAAGGAATTTGGGGACTTTTTCTATGAAAGTTCTGAAAATAACAAATGTGCTGTTTGTTTCTTGTTTAGTTTTCTTTCTATTGGTAAACAGTAAAATAGTGGTATCAGCTAACCAGAATATTACTTCGTATGTGCACATGTGTGCATGTGTGCGTGTGTGCATGTGCTTGAATTTAGCTAATGATATGGAATGGAGAATTTTTCCTCCTTGTTCCAAAATCTTGCAGACCAATGCACCAATCCTTTTATATCTCTAGTCTTATTACTGTTATTGATTCTACCACTCCATCATGTCCATTCATTGTCATTTCTGTCTCTGCTTGTCCTTTTTGTTTTTTTCTTATATACTGTGGTAGACACAGTAATGAACACCAAAAGCTGCCCAAGTCCTGTTCTCCAGAACCAGGCAGAATTAAAGTTGCAGATGGAACTGTAGCTGTTTATCCGCTGGCCTTACAAGAAGAAGATTAGTCAGAGTCCTTAAATGTGTTAAGGTGGAGGCAAAAGAGTTTGAAATGGCATTGTGAGAACGAACTGGCAACTGACTTTTAAGATGGGAGAGGGGTGAGTCCCAAGCTAGCGAATACAGCAGTTGGAAAAGGCAAGACAAAAGATCCTCATATAGAAACTGCAGAAAGAAACCCAGCCCTGCTGACACCTCGAGTTTAGCCCAGGGAGACCCATTTCTTTCTTTCTTTTTTTTTGTAGAGACAGAGTCTCATTTTATCACCCTCGGTAGAGTGCTGTGGCATCACAGCTCACAGCAACCTCCAACTCCTGGGCTTAGGCGATTCTCTTGCCTCAGTCTTCCAAGTAGCTGTTGGACTACAGGCGCCCGCCACAACACCCGGCTAATGAGACCCATTTCAAACTAACCTCCAGAAATATAAGATAATAAATTAGCCTTGTTTAAGGCCACTAAGTTTGTAGTATTTGTTATGCCAGCGATAGGAAACACATATGCTCGTAAACTGCATTTAAGAAGTATTTACTAAATGTTTATTGGGGAGAAGACGTAAATCTGTAATAGCCGTACAAGCTATTGATACTTCAGAGGATGAAATGGGATTTTGTTTCTGCTAAGCAGACCATTAGCTATCATTATGTGATGTGATAGTTGCCTAGATAACTACCTATTCACCTAGTTATCTGCATTTAGTGACTGCCTTCTCTGTGCCAGGCACTGGGTACACAATGATAAGTGAGATAATAACATGAATAAGATACAGTTACTTAATATGACCAAGGAAAATTCTTCCTGTCCACCATCACCCTGTCGGCTTCTCCTACAGTCTTTTCCCAATCACCCAATTCCTTATACTTCAAATCTACAAAATAGACTGAATCTTTCAACAAGTAGTGTGTGTGAGCATCATTGCTGTGGTGTGTGTGGAGGGGCAGGTAAAAACACAATGCCTGAACCTGACCTTGGGGATTCTGACTCAGTTGTGCAAATAAGCATTTGGCTATATGTTTTTTGGTAGAAGTTCCCTAGGAAATTATCATGCTTTAGAGAGTGAGATAAATACAGTGAAAAAAGCAGGCCACATAAGAAATCTCAAGTTGAAAAAGATTTGATTTCATACAAATCATTTCATTATAATGTAATACAACAATAAATTAACAGCAAAATAGAACTACTAAAAGTGCATACGTTTGGAGATTAACAAAGCACACCCCTAAATAATTCTCTGGATAAAGAGACTTGTGAAATGTTCAGAATGAAACCACAATAAAGGTAATATGTATCAAAATTGTTGAAAGTGGGCCAGATGTGGTGGCTCATGTCTGTAATCCCAGCACTTGGGAGGCCAAGGCAGGTGGATTGCCTGAGCTCACAGGTTCCAGACCAGTTCATCTCTAAAAAAATAGCCAGGTGTTGTGGTGGTAGTCCCTCAGCTACTTGGGGGGCTGAGGCAAGAGAATCACTTGCCTTGAGAATCAACTCAAGATAAATCCCAAAGAGTAGATGAATTTACAACAGATTAAAGATAAAAGTGAAATTAATGAAGCAAAATGAACCTTATGGAACTGATTAATAATACCGAAAGTTTGTTCCTTAAAAACGATTTCAAAAAGCAAACAAACTTTGGTTGGGATAAATGTACAGTATTAGTATTAGCAGCAGAAATAAAGAGGCATATGTGTAATGCCCCGTGTCAGAGGCATTTATTACCTAGCAGATAGGTATGCTGCCCTGCGTTTCCTGGCTGAATCTGATGCTGGCCACCGAACAGGAAGAGGGGTGACATATGGCATTCTGAGTGAAAGAGGCTGTGTGCTCCTCTCTTCCTCTGCAGCTGTGACACCATTTCATGGAAGCAGCCTTGATAACTGAGTCTGCAAAAGGAGGATAGATGCTGGGAAATTGCCCAATTGATACAGTACTCAGTGTGAGCAAGGAATTAAACTTGGTTGTATTAAGTCACTCACTCACACTGTATTTTATTTTGTTCTATTCTATTTATTCTTTATTTCGATTAACACAAAGGTACAAATGATTAAGTTATAGTGTTTGCATTTGTTAGGAAAGGTTCAAGTTGGAGCTGAGCCCTTCACCCAGGGGTTGTGCAATGTACTCTTATATTGTGATCATTAGGTGAGAGCTTACTAATTCTCTTCCCTTCACCCCTCTCCCCTACCACCTTGAATTGCTTGAATTTTTCATTCCTGTGGGCATGTAGTTGTTTATCTGTTGGTTTCATGTTAGTGTTGCATACACTGGATGGTTTTCCATTCTTGTGATACTTTACGAAGGAGAATGTTCTTCAACTCCACCCCAGTTAGTACAAAAGATGCAAAGTCTCCATCTTTTTTATGGCTGAATAATAGTCCATGGTATATTGTCACAGGTCACTTCTGACACCACTTGCCAGGGCCCAGGACTGACTAGGTCTTGGCCCGGCTTAACTAGGTTCCGGACTCGGACCGCAAAGTTACCTTGCTCTGGTATAGTTTCTCTTAGATGCCTGAGGGCTATCTGCTTTAGCTGGAGAGAGAGAGAGAGAGAGAGTCTTAGAGAAAGTAAAGCAGTCTTCTTTGAAAGATAGATCTTAGTCTTTAGCAGAGCTTGGTGATCTTCCGCAGAGAGACTCCGTGCTGGCATTCTGCAGGCAGAAGAGGAGACAAGAGTCAGAGTAAGCAAGTCCGTGATAGAATGTACATGCTCCTTGACTGCCTTCTCCTCCAGCCTAATATGAGGCTGATCTCGTGCCTCTCAACACCACAGGTGTAGAGACTACCAATTCACCACTGCTCTCATCTCGCGAGCTCTCATGCTTGTTAGGAGAGCTAAATCCCTCTCCATGCCCTTTTCACCAAGGTGTTTCATTATTGAGCTATACAAGTATTTCTTATAACTCTCACTCCTAGCCATAGGCTATATGGGCTATAACAGTATGCATATTTCACAGTTTATTAATCCATTCACGTGATGATGGGCACTTGGGTTGATTCATGTCTTGGTGATTGTGAATTGAGCTGTGATGAACATTCTAGTGCAAATGTCCTTATGGTGAAATGATTTTGTTTCTTCCAGGTTGATACCTAGTAATGGGATTGTGGGATCAAATGGAAGGTTTACTTTTAGCTCTTTGAGGAATCTCCATACTTCTTTCCATAGAGGCTATATTAGTTTGCCATCCTTTCTCTCCACATCCACACCAGTATCTGCAGCTTTGCGATATGAGCTATTCTCACTGGGGTTCGGTTATATTCCAGGGTGGTTTTGATTTGCATTACTCTTATGATTAGGGATACTTGTTCACATGTTAATGCAGTACAACCTATATTATCCTAATTCATGTTTTATAAAATACGTTCTTTTAAGATGGAAAAGAGTGGAAAAGAAGAGAGAAATAGAGCTCTTTAAAGTTCATTATTTTTCCTGTTTGTTGTCAGACAAACATACCTAAGTTCTTAATCAGTTACCAAGACCTAACAGCCCAGTTTATGCACATCCACAAATACACATATATACCTCTATAGCTGTCTGCAGAAGGAAAGGATTTCTAGGCACCTATTTTACTGTTTTCTGTTTAGAGTATTTTTCTTAATTTATTAATTGACTGTCACTTTAGGAAGATAGTAAGGTTAAGCATCAACTAATTTCAGTTTCTTACTTCAACAGACTATTAATGTGATTTCTCACAACTAACCCATTCCAGCATATTGCCATCAAAATGAGAAAATGAAAATAAAACAAAACCAATGGATCTGTGTTAAGTTACCTATGACAGAATTTGCCAGCTCTCATGTTCAGGATGCAATAGAGCAAGCCATTTATTCACATTTATTGAGATGCTACTTCTACGATATTCACACAGGAGTGTTTTAAAGTTCGTTTCATTTCTGGAACGTACAAACTATTGAAACATGAAATAATTAAGTACGTGGCGTTGACTTGTTGGAGTTTATATCCCAACTCCACCACCTTACTAGCTGGGTGACTTTGGGCACTATTTAACTTAACTTTAAGCCTCAGTGTCCTCTTATGTAAATTGCTCAATAACTGTTGTTGTGGCTTCTGTTGGTGACGATAATGATGTTCAAGACTGAACAGGTTTGAGAGTGGTCCCTGGACTGTCACAGGTCAGCAGGTTTGCCTCTAACTGTCTGTGAGTCTCTGAGCAACTCACCCTCTCTTATCTTCGGTCTTCTTGTGTATGAGTGGGGATAATTATGGTTACCTGGTAGACTTTACAGAAAATTACGTCAAATGGATTTACATTACAAACAGTGCATAGCACAGAGATGGGTACACAAAGCCCTTGATGAATAATAGCTATTATTATGAAAAGCAAACTTTTGAGAGCTACTTTTTAGTTCACCTCCATGGCACAAATATCATTCAAAATAATATTCTCTGTTACCACGCTCTTTTCTACCCCTCCCTGTGGCTTTAAATTGCTTTTAATATTTTTTGAACTATAGGTAGAACTCTGATATCAAGAATGCCATTATAGTATCCCATATTATCTATGTTTGTAATTTTTAATGTTTCAATTTCATGAGGTTTCATACCTGGAAACTGGAAAATCTTTTTGTTATTGTTACACAGATTTTACTTGCCCATATTGGATTTAACTCAGAGTCCACATTTTTGCTTCTCCTTTTTTTCCTCTTTTCTTCCTCTTCTCTTCACTTCTTCCTTCTGATCCTCCTTCCTTTGTTTCATTTCTCCCTTCCTTCTTTATAATTACATGTATCTCCAAACTGTGTTCCAGTAAAGTCTCCTTCCCATGAAGGACCAGGTCTGTCTGTGGAAGAGCAGCTCTGAGAATGAGGCACCAAAACTTGCCCTGGTCTTTTTTTTTTTTGGAGTTCTTCTTCCCGTCTAAGTGATTATTTACTCTGCCACACAAAGGCTACCATTGCTCCAAGTATTGCTTTCACTTTCATTTTTGCCTAAACTTCACATTCTCCAAATGCACTGAACATTCATTTCAGGTTGCGATCATTTGATCATTTTAAACCCCCCCCCCTTTTTCTTAAATGTTACTGTAAGCTTGTTAGTCTAGATTTTCTATTGCTTACTAATTTGAGGTCCTTAAAGAAGATGACAAACAATTAAAATCAGATCTAGCCTGGCAAAGTACTGTAATAATACAAAGTCACGCTGCTTTACGGTCAAGTCCTGACCACACAGGGAAGAAATCGTTCCAGGGAAAGCAAACAATTTCTTCCTTGAATTCCAAAACAATATCCATTTGTTTGTCTGGCACCAAACTGCAGGAGGAATTAAATTACCTAGATTGTCTCCAATAAGGATGATTCTCACTTTCTGAAAATGTGGAAGCACATGGACTCTTTCAGGACTTGAATGTATTGTGAATATTTTATTTCTAAAGAAGCAAAAGTACCAATGACTATTAATGGCTGTTGTGTGGGGCTCATTATTTCATCTCTGAAGAGGGGAGGGTCATTGCGAGGTTTGGGGAGGTTAGGGAGAAAATTACTTCTTTAGACACATTTGATGGAGTTCTTAGGAGAACAAGTGTGGGAGAGGGTAGAACCATGATCTTATAGCTGGGAGAGAGTTGTAGTCAGCCTCCTTGGCTCATCTGGGGGAGCAAGGCACAATTTACATAATCATTTTAAGGGGCCAGGATGGCTAATGGTTAAGAGCACAAGCTTGGCTAGAACTTGTATAAATTACTTAAGGTCACCAAGCTTTGGCTTCTTCATCTGTTAAACAGGAACGGTAATGATACGTTTTCCTAAGGGTTGTTGTGAGAGAATTGTATGGATGGCATTTAGCACAGTGCCAGGACATGGTAAGCTCTGTGAATGTTTAGTATTGTTATAGTTGTTTTAGTATTACTCTTATTTTATTATTATTAAATTATGTAATTTAACAATTTAATTTAGTTGAGGAATGATCATGTGGTCCTTGACCTCTGCTTTAAAATGCTTATTTTTTCTCATGCTTTGTTTTTTAAACATTTGCTAGAATATAAGGAAGATAAACCTTTCTCTTCCCTTCCCCACTGTTTCTTGTCCATTTAAATGAGGTTAAGCCCTCCACCCGACCATCTAATGTAGGTGTCACTAGAAGCCACATAGACATCAGAAGAAAGTGGGTGCTTTTCTGCTGTTTGAAATAGGGATTTGGATACAGTGGAGCCCTGTTGGATGAGATAGTGTTCCAGAACTCTCACGGGCTTGGCTGTGTGGGTTTTAAGGACCCATTCTCACTAGGGGTGATTTATTTTTTGGTGCCTGGGGGTTTAGCAACCAGTTCTTAGTCTGGTGTCTGGGGACACCCCTAGACATCCGTGTGGCCTTCTGGGCAGCTCTTCTTCCTGACCTATGAATGAGGGGCCTCTCTCAGTCCCTCCCTGGCCTTGGGGCTGCACGGCGGCTGGGAGAAGTGTATTCCAGCCTCTGGCTGGAACTGAGAGGTGAGGAGCGAATAGAAGCCGTCCAGCAGACAGGGGCAAGGACAGGGCTGAAGCTGCAGGGCTGGAATCAGAATGTGTACCCATGATCTTTTTGGCTTAAATGATCAGTGATTGTGTTCTCACTTTGACTGTGAAGTAAGTGCTCACAGAGTGCTTTCACAGGTACCAACTCACACGATCTTCACAATAGCATAGTCAAGGAAGGACAGGAAGGTGTCACTCCTATTTTACAGAGAAGAAAATGGGAGCTTTTCCCAATACATTTTCCTAATGAGTGGTAACACAGGGACAGGGATACATTTCCTGATTCTTGGTCCCACTGTTTAGGTGTTTAGGGGCTGGGCTGAACTTATTCCTAGGTAAAGACTGGGGAATGGCTTGGAACAATCTACAGGCACTGGATTACTACTTTGCTGCATGCTTTTCTGAAATTTCATCATTTTGAATCAATTATTTCTTTGATTTAGCCAGAACTTCTCCAACCATCTCTTACAAATGCAAAGAATCCTGAGGAGGGGTGGTAAATGGTAAATCATTTCATTACTTTAATTTCTCTTTTGCCAGCCCACTGAGATCAGAGCAGTTAGGGATGGAAATAATGATGGCAGATGGGGGTAGGGAACTTCTGGAGTTTGACACACTTGAAAGGGCAGGCCTAGGAAGGTATATGGGTTTTTGATTGCTGTGTAACAAATTACTACAACCTCGGTAGCATAAAATGATACCTGTTTAATTATTTCAGAGTTTCTTTGGGTCAGGAGTCTGAGCATGGATTAGCTGGGTCCTCTGCTCAGGGCTCACAAGGCTGAAATCAGGATGCTGGCTGGCCTGTGTTTCTTTTGGGAACCTGGGGTCTTCTTCCAAACTCACAGGGTTGTTCGCAGAATTCAGTTCCTTTTGGTTGTCGGACTGAGGCCCCTTGAAGTTCCCTGCTGGGTAGCCTTCTCCCTGAGGAGTTCACCTTGTAGCAACTCACTTTTTCAAGGCCGTGGACAACTCTTTCTCTCCAGACTCTAGGACCAAGCAGTATATAGTGTAATGTAATCATGGTAGTGACATTTTGAGATGTCACCTAAAAATCTCAAACTTTAGGGAAAGCCGGGCCTACGTTATCATGGAAAACAACTGGTAGGAACAGAGCAGTGGAGGCCCCCCTGGGAAAGGGAGGATTCTTTATTTTCCAAAGTCCGTTTTCCACAGATGCTGTCTACGCCTTGTTGCCTGGCCTGCTTCAGCCATTTACTGTGCCCATTTGTCTTCTGTGGGCATGTGAGTTTGTGACCTGGGATTACATTCTTCAAGGAAATTGAGGAGGTGTGTGACTCCAGGAAATGGAAAAAAGAGGCTCTGATTGAGGAAAGAGAGTGGGCTGAGGCAGATCCAGTTCCTTATTCTCCCACATTTCCAGTGATAAAGGGGGGTGGGGCTGAACAGATCTGGGTTCTTTTCCTGGCTCTGTACCCCCATGTGTGGAGTGAGCCTGTACTTTAATCTGTCTGAGCCTCAGTTTCCTCACCTGGGAAATCTCCCCTCACCCAGAATTTCTGATTCAAATCATCTTGGGGTGGGACCTAGGAATCTGTCATTTATACCAATGCCCAAAGTGACCCTTAATGGTCAGGCGAGTTTGGATTTAAAACTCCATTCCCAGCTGGACCTTAGCCAGCAGTTATGGGCTGAGAAAATAGGAGCCGCATCCTGGTGAAAGGAATTGACAATTGGAGCTCATCTACATAGGCAAGGACTCAGAGAAGTATTTCAATTCTTGCAGGAATGTTTTTAAGGAGAAAATATACAGTGGTTGATAGTCTGGGAAACTGAGTCATAAATAAGGCCTCACAGCAGGTAGAGGAAGTATGCATACAGTCCCCCCGCCCCCAGCCATCAGCAGCCAGCTTCCTGCATTCACAGGCCAGGTTGGTCAGTATTGCTCAGGCTCTAAATAGCTGCAGCTGCCTGCTGGGCCACTGCAGGGGCTGACCGGGGTGTCCCATCTCTCAAAATAGTTTGTAAGCCACTGATGGGGCAGGGCTACTTTGTCTGGTAAAATGGGGGGCTCGGTAAATGTTGTTTGGATACATTAATAAGAAATGAGTGTTCAATCTTGTGAACATTTGCTGGGGTCTGGTGCTTGGTGCCACTTTGATGCACTCTCTTTCTGCCATCTTCCCTGAGAATGTAGAGAAAAGTTCTCTTCTGTCTCCAGTATACTCTTTCCACTGGACTGAGTGCAATCTATAGAGAGATCATAGCTAATGAGAGCCAAATTGATAGAAAATATTTGTTTCCAGCTACAAGGAAATCAAGTGCCTGTGATGTCTTGTTTTTAAACGAAAAGCCATCATTTTTCCTTGAAAAAATCATTTTGGTTTCTGAATCTCAAATTTCGGAATTCTTTTCCCTAGCCAACGGGAGTTTTTAGTAACTTATAGCTGTGGAAACCCTCCCTGTAGGCAAACGTGGATTTTAAGATTCCACTCTTTTTTCTTTTCTTCTTATTTTTTTAAAATTTTTATTAAATCATAATTGTGTGATTATGATCATGGGGCACAATGTGCTGACTTCATATACAATCTAAAATATTTTCATCGAACTATTTAACATAGCCTTCATGGCCTTTTAATCACTATATGAAGACATTTATATTCTACATTTAGTAATTTTCACTTGTACCCTTGTAAGATGCACCGTAAGTGTGTAAGTGTGATCCCACCAATCACCCTCCCTCCACCCATCCTTTCCCCTCCCCTACTCTCTCTTGCCCCCTCCCCATTTCTTGTGCTATAACTGGGTTTTAGCCTTCATACGACAGCTATAGATTAGCTTCATAGTAGGGCTAGGTACATTGGATACGTTTTCTTCCATTCTTGAGATACTTTGCTAAGAAGAATATGTTCCAGCTAACATTCCACTCTTATATTTGAAAACAGAAGAGAATTTCAAGTGGTCTAATAATATAAATGCTGATGGAAATAAAGTTTTGTGGTTTGTGGAACGTGAAATTTATCAAGTTGTACACTTTAATATTGCCTTGTCTATTGTTTTGTCTTTCATGCTTCAAGAAACCTGAAAACACAAAAGGACGTGAGACACAAGACACACATGCTTTATGAAGACCTGCTCAGCGTAGGACTTTGCTTCTCCTATGAAGGCACTTGCTAAGATATATTTTGGTCAATTCATTCACATGTTTTTTGGTCCTATCTCTTCATAATATATGACATTGGTTTGGTTTAATAGCCCAAGAAAGCCTTTAAATATTTCACAGCTGATAGCCTGATGAAAACTTAACTCATAGCAAAGTAGTTTTTTTTATTTACGGGCTTCTGGGGCATCCCTGGTGTGCCACAAAGCATGGCAAAGACAAGTTTATGTTCCGGGCCTTCTGTGAGTGTTTAGCATTTAGATAGCAGTGACAGGTTGGAGGGCGAGTGGCTCTGTGAGTTATTTGGAATGATAGCCTCTTGGGAGAAGTGACGGGCTGTCCTGCTTGGGAGCGATGACTACACAGGGGATGCTCCCCAGTCAGAGTGTTGAGAGTCACTTTTTCTGGATGGTGATGAGCTTGTAAGGGACAGAAGGATCGGGGATGATAGCAAAGAAAGAAAATGCCAAGAAAGGCATTTAAAGTGAGGGAACAGCATGACCAAGGCATAAAGGTGCCGTATCGGGTGTGTTCATGGGACATATTTTGGGGACTAGAATTCGATGAGGTTGCATCGTAAGGTGGATACTGAAATTGAAGGATCTAGAGAGGCAAGGCTTGGAATTCTAGCAAATGGAAATGAAAGTTTTTTTATTGAAGGTTTCTGAGTAATGAATTTATCTTTTTTTTGTGTGTGTGTGTGATTTTTGGCCAGGGCTGGGTTTGAACCCACCACCTCCGGCACATGGGGCTGGTGCCCTACTCCTTTGAGCCACAGACACCACCCCAATGAATTTATCTTTAATGACATCTGTGTTCCTACATTGACCTGGAGCAACCCTGTGATGTAAACACTGTTTTTGGTATTTATTTTATAGATGAGGAATTGGGGCACAGTGAAGTGGCTGAGGTAGAATTTGAACCCAGGCTCTCTGGCTCTAGAGTAAAGACACTCCCTCTACTAAGCCACTAGTACTCCTCAGCAGGATAACTGGTATTTTAAAAAAAGTAATTTAGTGATGACATGCAGGGCTGATAAGAAGGAAATAAAGCCTGGTGTGGGGAAATCCAGCTAGAAGTCTGTGGCAATACTTCTAGCTGTAGCAGAAACCATCACCTCTCTGCTTCTTGCCTCGCCATCACTCTATTCTCCACTGTACACCCAGAGGGTCTTTGTAAAGAACAAATCCGATCATGTTGCTCCCTTAATGACACCGATCATGTTAAACGCTTAGCCTGAAATCCATACTCCCTGGGCCAAGATCCTTCCCAAGCTGATTCTGGTTTTCTTCTCCAGCCCTGTGACCAGGCACCTGTGTCCTTTCATGTGACCCTCTTGCCCAGTGAGCGCCTCCTGGCTGCACATTTGGATCAGCTGATGCCCAGGTTCCACCTCTGGTGTCAGAACCTGGGAGCAGGGCCGGGGCACAGGAAACTTTGTGAAAGAATCTCCCTGGCTGGTTTTCTTATGCATTGAGGGTCGAGAGCTATTGCTTCAAAGATGGGCTGAGCAGCCTCCACCCTCTGGACAATGCTCTGGGTGCTCTTTTGCCCTCTTCGGGCCTTTGCACGTGCTCTTCTTTCTGCCAAGAGCAATTATTCCCTCACCCTGTTTCACCTGCTTGACTTCTACACAGTCTTCAGATCTTATTTGTCACTACCTCCCCACTGCCCAGAAGAGGTCACATAGTAGGCTCTTGATAAATATTTGTTGAATGATCAAATCAACTTGGATTAAATGACGGAACCATGGCCCCCCAAGGATGCCCACATCCTGGTCCTCAGAATCTGTGGAGATGCTACCAGACATGGCCAAGGGAACTTTGCAGATGTTTTCCAGCCAGGATCTTGAGGTGGGGAGAGCACTTTGGATTGTCCAGGTGGGTCCCATGTAATCACAAGGGCTCCTGTAAGGGGGAGACAACAGCATTGGAGTGAGGAGGGAGATGAAAGGGCAGAAGCGATGCTGTGCTGCTGGCTGTGATGCTAGAGGAAGCTGCAGTGGCCGAGGAATGCAGGCAGACTCTAGAAACCAGGACAGCAAGGACACGGATTGCCCTCTACAGTCTCCGAAGGGAGCACCTCCCTGGCACCAACCTTGATTTCAGCCCAGTAAAATCCATTTCAAACTTCTGAGCTGCAGAACTGTAAGATGATCAATCTATAACATATCTGATAATATTACATACTGTTTTAAACACTAGTAGGAGCATGTCATATCTGTATAGTTTTTCCCGACCACCTTTCCTCCCAGGAGCCAGTTGAATACTTCTGCTGTTCACTGACATACACTCTGGTGTTATTCTTTTGTGCTGCAGTTTACCTATAAGAGTGCTTACCTCACTGGGTTCATGTGAAGATTCAATGATTTTACATAAACAAAGTGCTTAAAACAGTGCCCAGTAAATGTTAACTGTCATTATTACTCCATCACCACCCCTTATCACACCACTGAATTTACTGACAGAAGAAAGGGAGTGGCAAATAGAGATTAAGAGATGAGTATAATTAATAGATAACAGATTTTAATACTTCCCTCTGATCCCAATCTCAGAGGAAAGGAATCAGCCCTCGCAAGGCCTCAACAATCATTCTTTCCAGAACCCGTCGAGCAAATATTTCCTTTTAGTTTTTCCCTTTTGGTGTGTCTGTTTCCTGGCTCCCTCTTGCACACCCCTCCTTGGATCCTGGTTCTCTGGCCAGGAAGTCACTTACCGGCAGCTCCAGCTCCAGCCCCAGAGCCCTGAGCCCCTCTGCTGCTCTGGGAAGGGAGTTCAGATCATTTCAAGGAAAACAGAGATGGATGATTCAAAAATGAGTATGTGGTTTCAAACTGGCTGACTAAGAGAATGACTAAGAAAGAGAAGGCAGGAGGGGCCAGGAGGGCCGTGGCCCGCGATGGCGTCCCTTGCTGGTGTGCACCCCTAGCTGGTTCCAAATGTAATTGGCAGCTTGGTGCTTGCCATGGGTTTTCCCGTGTAAACAGTTAAGCACATTGCCTGAATGCCTAGACTAGTTGCAGCCCAAACAACCTATTAACCCACAGCCTGCCTAACCAATGAGAAGGGACCAGCAGGGCTGAGAGGAGTTCTTTGGGAAAGTACCTCCCTGGTGGCCTTGGCCTGACCATCCTGCTGTTCCTTTCCAGCCAGGTACTGTGATAGGGGATTCTTGTATCTCTGAGCTAGTCAAGGTTGGCTGGGGTGGAATCCGGTTGGGTAGGACAGTATGGGGTTCATGTTTCTCTGGGTGGATGGCCTGAGAATTTGGGATCATGTGATGCAGGAGGATGGCAAACCTCCCAGCCCAAATCTCTGAGTTGGAACAACTCTTGATCCTCGGACAGCTTTAGAGTCATCCTTCACTGATTTTCTGCTAAAACTTTTACTTTCCGACTGCTACACTGCTTCTGATGTGACTTTCTGTGGTTCCACTGTGGAAAGAGGCCACTGTCCCCTGGGGCTTCCCAATGCTGCCAGACAGTGGACCCTCCACAGCTGGTGGCTCCATAATTTCCTTATCTGGGTGGAAGGAGGCATCTGGAGATGTATTTACATACATCTTAGCATACGATGGAGGCAGCATCTGTTGTTTCTATTAAATGGAGCTGGGGCGGGTGGAAAGATGGAGGTCGAGGCTACAATCCTCCACCAAACTCAACAAAAGTTAATTCTTCTTTCCCTCTTCTAATCTTCTCAGAGTCTACAGTGAGCACTTAGCTTGGGGACTTGGCAGAAAAGCAGAGACTAAAAATAAAAAGTGAAAGGGAAGTTAAGAATTTCAAGAATTCTCTAAGAGTCTCCAACATGTGTTGGTCGTGATATTTATTGGAATATAGGTCCAGCTCTTTAAAAGTACATTTTAGTTATATTACAGGTTTCTAACAATAATAACATGTTAAGACACAGCTCATCATTATAACCCAAGTGCTCCCCTGTTCAGGACTTTCCTTTTCAGCATTTATTACAGTGATGTGTTTGAACAGCTGTAGATTATAGGGGCACATGCTTTTTATCTTATTATTCTCATTAATTATATACATATTCTCTATGCTCAGACCCAGGTGCCACACTTATTTTTTAACTCCTGGCAATATTCTGTTGAGTGGATTTTAAAGGAGTAGAGAGAGTACATTCTGGTCTAATTGAGGGAGTACGCCAAGATTCCCGAAGGTTGATTTAAGAATTAAAGGTCACAATAAATGCACTTATGGGGTATCCCAAAAATGTTGCCATACTTAGAAAAAATGAGCTAAACCTATCTTTATTTACAATATATTCATTACAAAATTTATGAAGAGGTGTTCAACATGTAATAAATATTTTGTAAGTAAAAGTACATTTACCTACAATTTCCCATTTTGCCTATATATGTTAACTTTTGGAACACCTTGTAGTATCTATACAGAATTAATGCTGATTAAATATTGGATGTTATTATCTATAACTATATCTTCACCTTTGTTCTTTTAAAACACCTCAGTCATTTAACAAAAGTCAAGATTTCTCTAGTGACACCCACCCTGCTATCTTTTTTAAAAATTTCATTTAGAGACAAAGATACAAATAGCTCCTAGGACCTAAGCAGCTTCATTTCATCTTCAGGGGAGTAGATCAATTAACTTCACTTTCCTTCTTTACTATGTCATAGTAACTTTTGATGGAGAGTGGGTGGGGTGAGGGCCAGAGAAGGTTCTCCGGGACAAAGCACTTGGAGAAGTGTCAGGGCCGTTCGTTAATACTACAACAGGTATTTCAAAAGTACCACCTGTGTTTTTGAGCTGGTTTAGTGCCAAACTCTGAGGAGCAAGGCCCTGAGCCCCCAAAGTTCCAGATGAATGACATTTTCTGCTGTCAAGTTGCTCACTGTGTAGTGAGGAAGATATTAAACGAGGCAACAGTATGTTGGAAGGACGCTCAGCCTGGCAGGTCAGAGAGGAGCTAAACCCACATGGACTGAGGCTCAAGCTTAGCTAGGTGGGATTCCTCCCAGGAATTAGTCAATTTTTTAGGCTATGACATTAGAAAAGATACATAGGAGCGGGGTCACGAAGGGTGTTGTGTGCTATAATAAAGAGGACCACTGCCCACCATCTACAACAGTTACAAAGCTGAGAAGGTGCAGAAAACACAAGTAATGAAAGTTAACTCTTTCTTCCTCTCTCAAGTTCTCCTTCGTTTCCCCCTCTACTGCCCCTGTCCATGTCCCCCAACAGCTCAGGGGTTACAGTGGGGGAAGAGAAGGAGAGGGACAAAGAGAGGAGAGACAGGGGGACGATTCTGGAGCTAACTGGCCGGTGCAGTCATTTGTATTTCAGAGATGTATGTAATTTAGGCGTCTGAAAGCCGGAAAATGTCCTAGAGAATAACTTCCCATGCCATGCAGCCATCCGTCAGTACCAAACTCCACCTCTTGGTTATTTATGAGTCTGTATGACTTGAATAAACACCAGGCAAGTTTTTCTATGTTTAGTTCTTCATTTAGCAGGTTTACTTTGGAATATTTTTTTCCTGTGACCAAGCTAAAAGTTAGATACTCACACTAAAAGGTGAGAGTATTTATGTTCAGGGGTAAATAAAGCAGTCATTCTGATAACCACTGATCCCAAATCGACTTCTTTCCTAACTCTGAGGCAATCAAACAAAATGTGGTGGCGTTTATATGTGAGATAAATGAATAATTATAGATGGTATACGTGATATATTGATGTATTAACTTTGTGAGGGTGGTTCTTAAAAATATGTAAAGTTCTAAAAAATATGGAGTTTGACCTGCATACGTTTGCTTATGCTAGGCGAATATAAGGCTAACCATGAAACTGTGTTTAAATGACGGCTAGGATACTATTCAAACATCTGAAAAAATAAATTGATTCCTTGTTTGGGCAGTCATTACCATAAACTCCTTAGAAGTTATACGAAGACTTTTTAGTGCAGCACTTATGATTTTAGGAGTGATAAAGATCTCAACTCTAAGAATAAACTACATAATGTTTCAAATCCAATATTGTCTATGATACTAGATGTCATGGTAAAGTTTAGTTTTGGAACAGGAAATGGCAATAAAAACTGACTGTACAAGTCCACTGAGAGATCATTCAAAAGCCCCATATCAGAGAAACTTTAGGAGGAAAGTAACATGAACAGTGATTTCATCAGAATGAGGTGTAAAAAATAGGCAGATGGGGACCTTGAAAGAAAAAAAATGTTATGACAAATATACTGTTTTTCTTCCACATAATATCCAAAAATAATCAAACCTGTAAAAGTTACATAATGTGCAATTAGTAATGTTTCAATGTATCTTCTTTAGCCCACCCCCCCATCTCTGCCTATGGCCATAACTACAGAATTATTCCTCATGTGGCATCAATCTGGATGGGACAGTCAGGAGCGGGTGCCAGTGTGTAAGGACTGTCACTGGGGACCTGGGCTGCTTCTTGCCTCTCTGGTCATTTTGGCTGGACAACCAGGCATTACGCTGATGCTCCAGGCAAGAGAAATTAGTAGACAAGAAGCAAAAGTGATAGGCAGAGACCTGCAGAGATGGTATCCTTACAAAAGCTTTCCTGGAAGCTTCACTCTGTGATTTTTGCTTATATTTAATCAGCCAGCACTGATTCCTCGGCCTCCGCTAACCATAAGGGAATCCGGGGGAGGGGAGGGTTGTTAACTGGTTACTTTGCCACTCCAGATGGATTCAAGTTCTCTTGATAAGGAAGAAGGGAAGTATGCTTTTATTCTTGATTTTAAAACTATTTACTTTATCCTGTTGCCATTAAACAGGAGTCAGGATTAATCTATTTCTCATGACCTTTCATTTCCTGCTTCATAGTATGGTATGTAGTAGACATTCCACAAACCTAGCTGATTACTTGAGGGATTCGTTTTACCAGTAATTATCAAGCATACAATATGTCAAAAATACTAAGATATTTAAAAATGAAATATATATTCCTGTCTTCAAGGGATTTCTAGTTGCACTTTCAGATGTTCATGTACGTGTAGTGATTAGAGAACAATCCAACTATGTAAAGGGCATAATTTTTAATTTGTGTTGCTTTCTGTTTTTCCCTAATATTAACGTACCTGTTGAACTGAATTTGGTTACAGGGAGGTTTTCATCAAATTATCTAGTTAAATGTGACCAGTGTTAAAGCTGAACAGCGGGAGAATTAGGCACTTGGGTTTTATTGCATCACAGTTGTGGGACGGTCATACAGTCTTTCTGTTCTCGTTTTCTCTTTATAAAACATGCGTCCTAGCAGGGCAATGCCTAGCACAGGCGCTGGGGAGGTGAGAGGCGGAATAAGACAGTGGGGCGCATACACGGCTGTGGAATCAGACTACCCGGGTTCCTCTTCCAGGTCTGTCATTTACAGCTCTGTGACCAAGGGTGTGTGTCCCAGTTTCCCTATGTGTCAAGTGGGATGGTGTTTGAAACTGCAGGGACCTGTGATGAAGATTGAATTAATAATACTTGAAAAGTGTTTAGGAAGAATGTGGCATATAATAAGCACTCAATAAAAGTTAGCTACTATTATATGGTGATTTCAAATTACATAATATTTAGAAGCAAAACAGGATTGGTCTGGAAACCCGGGCTTTTCTTTTCATAAGTCTCCTATCATCCTCATCTCCTCCTCCTCCTCCAAAACATATTTTGGCTAGGTATGGTGGTTTATGCCTGGAATCCCAGGGCTTTGGGAGGCTTAGGTGAGAGGATGGAGTTTGAGACCAGCCTGGGCAGTGTACTGAGACCATGTCTCTACAAAAAAATTAAAAAATTAGCCGGGTATAGTGGAGCACACCTGTAGTCCCAGCTATTTGGGAGGCTGAGGCAGGAAGATCGCTTGAGCTGAGGAGGTCAAGGTTGCTTTGAGAAGTGATTGTGCCACTGTGCTCCTGCCTGGACAACATGTGCACGTGCGCACACACACCCATTTTGCTGGTGTTTGCTTGCTTTGACATATTCCACGAGGGCAGACAAACAGCCCCTGAGGGCACAAAAGGAGCAGCTGGAATGGCTTTGGAGGCTGAGAACAGCAGGCTGAATGCCTCCAACCACTGTCATGGGCTGTGGTGCTGGGTGCCAATCAAAGTAAAGCAATGGGGTCTGCCAAGAGAGATGTTAATTTCAGTTGTGACCTATGTTCCTTTTTGATTCTCCCCTGGACTCTTGACCCTATACTGCAGTGGTATGAAATGGATTCTACTAGGCTTACATTCTTACATCTATTCTACTCTTCATACCTAAGTTGCATGAGCTCCAGTGTAACACCACGTCCTGAGCCGCTGTTCTGGATTACAGCCCTCTCCTTTATGTCCAGCTTCTTTTCTCTGCTGCATCAAGTCCAAAGAGTGAGGTCAGGGGTCAGAGCCTCAACTCAGCTCGTTCATCAACAGAGCAATGAGACTATTTGGTGTTGTTTCCCTTCTTAAATTATTCCTAAAGCAGAACTATAAATAGGGTGCTCTGTGACCTATGGACCAAAAAGAGAGCAATCAGTCAAATTATTTTTGATTATAATGTCTATTAAGAACAGAACATTAAAAACGAACGTCAAGGACTTGGCTCAAAGACAATAAAGCCAAAGGCACAACATGTCTTCTCTCTTCCCTTTTTCTAGTTCTTATTTCATGACTTATCTCTAGGTAGAGTGGTAATAGGGTATTTTGAAGTGAGTAAAGATTTTCATCCCAAAAAGTGACTTGATAATTTTTATCTACAAGAATTCCTTGACCAAAGAGACCCCATTTTGCCTAATACTGTTAGCAAACAAAAAAAGAAAAGCAATAATCTATGCTGATAAACACATCTGAGAATGCATTTAAAATGCATTTATTAGCCTAATTGGGGAAATTTTCTGGAGTGGGATTGTCAAAGGAAAACACTTACAGCATTTGTGTCTAAATGTATCTTCTTGCTTTTGTTCTATTTCAACCTGAGTGTTTAAAAAATTGTCGCATAAAGTTGATCTTCCTTTGTTAAGGATACCATTTTTCCAAAGAGGTCTTTTAAAAGATTCTTTTTAAAAAATCCTACTACTCTAAGCTTTCACATTTCTTGTTGAGAGTATTTTTCTCTCTGAATTTCAAGGGAGTGATACTTTGTTGGCATGTTTGATGTTGCAGATGTGAGTTTCATTTTATTCTAGCAAAGACTTTAGCTCATTCTTTCTCTCATCTTCCTGGGTTAGAGAGAAAGGCGAGCACTGACAAACTGAGTTCTTCACAACTCTCTCGGATTTTTTTCTTGTGGTGTCACCTTCCATAGAGTTCAAATGCATGGGATTTTAAGAGAAAATCTCCTTCGACAATAAGCAATAGCTGTTACCGCAAAGATTCATGCGTATTCTGTGAAATACCAAATTATCAGATAGTTTGAATCTGCTAGCCCCCTCCATTTCAAGTATTACACACAAAGTTGATGCCCTTCATCCTTGTGACTCCAGAAAGACCCTTATGACACTGTAAGAGAACTTTGAGATTTTCCTTTAACCCGGAATTCTCAACCTCAGCACTGCTAATTCTTTGCTGTGGGTTTGGTGGGGGAGGACTGTGCATTTCAGCATATTCAGTAGCATCCTTGGCCTCTGCTTACTAGATGCTGGTAGTAAGCATCTCTTCTAATGTGACAACAAAAAATGTGTCAGAGATGGCTAAAAGTCCCTGGAGGGCAATAGTATCCTCGGTTGAGAAGCACTGTTTTACAGTGGTCTTCAGCCCAAGACTATAGTGACAGTTTCTCTACAAAGAACACATTATTAGGGAATGCTAGGAAGTAGCAAGCCCCCATGGCTGACGTGGCGACACAGGCAGGGAAGTTTACACATGCTCAGTTGGTAATAAAGGCGGAACCAGGGAGTTAGGCTCCCCACAGAGCGGGGTCAGTCTGCCCAGTTGATTCTGATCAGGTGAATATCAGGAAGGGAAAGGCATAAACAGGTAATCAAACTTCATTTGACGTTCCAGGTTATTTGCCAGGGATCTATTAGAGAACATTTCTCAGGGATTTTCAATTGTTTATGTTTCTAACTGTAGGTGAGGAAAAATACTTTTCCTGTAGCCTTCCTAGGTTCATGGCTGAGGCTCCCCTAGTAAAAGACGGATTAGATTAACAAGAGATGAGCATACACATTCACGTAATATAAACGAAGACATCAAGGAGATGAGCAAGCTTGAGCATTTCAGTGCTGGGTTTGGTGAAGAGTGGAGAGAAATAGGATAGGGCACAAAGGGTGTGGCCTAATCCTTAGAAACGGGGACATACAGTCTGTTGGTTCAGATTCTTCTCTGAGACCTTTGTCTTCAGAGGCAGGATGTTCCTTTCCTCCAGGTATAGGGAGGGCACCTCTCACGGAAGGCTTTTGAGACCTGCTTTCTGGGAAGGTCAGAAAACCCACTTCGTAGGAGAAGGGTGGGAAGAAGACGAGAGTGGCCTTGCTATTTCTCCCTTTTTCCTGAGATTCTTCTAGCTTTAAGTCTATTCCAGGTTAGTCTGTCCTGAACCCCTTCATGACAAGACATTTGTAGCATATTAAATATAAAAAAAAATTTTAGAAATGGTTGCAGTAACGACAATGATTATTCAAGCTAATTAAAATGGAAAATTTAAGGAGTTTTATTTCTTTTCTTCCAACCTCGGCCTTTAAAAAAGTTATTTGTTAAATTTTTAATTATATAGTTAACACATGTTCACCATGAAGTAAAAAATTTGGAGGAGGGACAGAATTATAAAAGGGACTTTACCTAACAAATGCAATCAATGTAACCTGGTTCTTTGTACCCTCAATGAATCCCCAACAATAAAAAAAAAAATAGCTATAAGCCAAAGGAGAGAAAGAAATCATCTTGAATCCCACTATCTAAACATAACTACTACTAACATTTTGATGTATCTTATCCAAAGATATGATTATATAGCAGCAGCTTGCATTTTCCTGAGGTCCACTTTTAATGTTTACTTAGATGTGATGCTAAATTATAGTAATGCTACCTTGGTCTTTATAGGCTACATTTATCTTGTAGACTCTGAATACTGAACAGATGTCTTCTGATTTATGGTTATTTTTCAAAATCCTGGTGAGGTAGGAGGAACAAGTATTATCTCTTATTTATGGAGCATGTGGTATTAAAAGGTAAAGAGGGTTTAAGTGGATTATTTAATGCCACGATGTTAATCAAGGGAAAATGTTTAAATAAGATCCCAAGTTTTCCGCTTCCTAATTCAATGTGCTTTCCATTATCCTGTTTTAATTATTTCGAATACAGATTTATAAAAGAACTTTCTTTACCAAAACTTTAGGTACTTTAGAGATAACCTGTAATTCAAATAAAGCCTAAAATCCTTACAGAAAGCTGTAATGATGAAGGGAGAAAGTGGAGGAAAAGGGTAAGGGAGATGAAAAGAGATAAATCAGAGTTAGTGCTTATTTACTTTGCCCTCTGCCTGAGTGCTATCTAAATGTCCTGTGCTTTGTGGCTGCTGAAGAATAAACACATTGCCACATTGCTCAAAGAGAGGGCAAAAAGGGATACAACCTAGGCCTACAAGGTACAGACAACTACGAAAAGCCAGTGGAATGAGCTGGGCATATTAGGGAATGGTGGGGACTATGGCAAACAATAAAACATGCCCCATCTAAAGGGGTTCCTCAGTTTTATTGGCAAAATGTGGCAACTTGGGCTAAGTCCTCTGATTTAAAAAATTGGATTTTAATGTAAAATATTTTGATGAAAAACAGTGTAGGCCACGTTTGCAGATGAAGCGTGCCTCACAGGCCTCAGTTTACTCTTCGCATATTCGAATTTTGGCTTTAAAATATTTTCAGACTTAGAGTTCCACCAAGAATAACAATTGATCCGGTGGGTGGAAACTTTCCTTTCACTTCAAATATTCATCAGGAGGGGCCTGGAAAGTGGTTTGATTCCTTCCTACTTGCAAAATACTCTCAAATCTTTGTTTTATAAAAGGCATTTCTTGACCTTGGGGCTGCTGTCCACCCACTGTTCACATCGGAGCTCCTATGTAGGTCTGCCTTCTCCTGGGACAGGGCTCGTGACACGGACATGGAGGCAGCAGGCGTCTGTTCAGTGGTTGTGAGTGTTGTCACTTGGGTCTAAGAACACTGCTTTGCAGTATCTAACCTCGGTGTGGTAACTCTTATCTGAAAGCTTCCTCCTGGTCTATCATTTCTCTGTAATTCCTGCCCCTGGAGGAAACCAGAGGTGATTTTCTTTAAATACAATTGAACACATTTACTTTGTATTTATTTATTTATTTATTTTTTGAGACAGAGTCTCAAGCTGTCACCCTGGATAGAGTGCTGTGGCATCACAGCTCATAGCATCCTCCAATTTCTGGGCTCAAGCGAGTCTCCTGCCTCCACCTCCCAAGCAGCTGGGACTACAGGTGCCCCCCACAACGCCGGCCATTTTTTGGTTGCAGCCGTCATTGTTGTTTGGCGGGCCCAGGCTGGATTCAAACCCGCCAGCTCAGGTGTACATGGCTGACGCTTTAGCCCGTTGAGCCACAGGCGCTGAGCACAGAGGTGATTTTCTATACACAGTCATGAGTCATTATTTTTACTTAACTAATCTAATGAACTAATCGATTGTTTCCTTTAAATATAACAGATCCTTCTCCCTAAAATGGAAGACAGTCATTTCCGTAAGATCATGCTCAGAATAGAGTCACTCGATGTCTCTGTCTTAGAGTTCTTCTCAGTTTGCTGCTATGAGAAAAATATTTCTTCCCCAAGGAATTGAATTCCAAAAATTCAGGAGGCCAGTAAGTAGTGCCATGATTTATTTTCCATTCATTTCTTCTAATGCCTCATAAAACACATGTGAAAACGGTACAGAACCAATACCTAATTAGATATACAAATGTTCAAAGGAGGTGGACACAGTGGCTCATGCCTGTAATCCTAGCACTCTGGGAGGCTGAGGTGGGAGGATTGCTTGAAGTCAGGAGTTCGAGACCAGTCTGAACAAGAGTGAGATCCCATCTCTACTAAAAATTGAAAAATTAGCCAGGCGTCATGGTTGGCACCTGTAGTCCCAGCTACTTGGGAGGCTGAAGCAGCAAGATTACTTGAGCCTAGGAGTTTGAGGTTGCTGTGAGATAGACTGAGGCCATGGCATTGTAGCCTGGGCAACAGAGTAAAACTCTGTCTCAAAAAAATGTCTGAAGGATGCTGTGCTCAGTAGGTAATATAGTTCTTATATGCACACATATGATAATAAATGGATACCATAATCTACAAGGTACTTTGGGTGAGGGTCAAGGGATATTTTTGCGGGCGGGACAAAAATATAAGAGGGTCCTTATTTAACAAAAGCAATCAATGTAACCTGCTTTTGTATACCCTCAATGAATCCCCAACAATAAAAAAGAAAAGAAAAGAAAAAAAAGTTAGGAACACAAAGTCCTGATTTTAAACACAGAATCATGCTATTAAGAAGATGGCCAGGAGAGGGCAGCATTGTCTACACAAATCACAGAATGGCACCTCAGTTCAAACCTTACAGATTATTTTTGCGAGGTTCTTCCACTATTTGTTTTCAAAACAAGGAATAGTAAAGAAACAGCATTAGTTATGCTTAATAAAATAAAAATATAAAAATATCTTGTCCAGGCTAATTGTCGAGTAAAGACACTTCTTTTTCTTTCTTTTTTCTAGCATGTCTCATTGACTTTCTAAACGTGGTTTCTGTAGCTTGATTACTTATTTAAAAAATCATGCTTCCCTTTTATGATTCTGGCCACGTTAGTCGATCCCAGCGAGCCTTAGTTTCGGTATTAATGCTCAGGCAGTGGCCTAGGGCGGTGAATTAAACAGGGCCCTAGCTGTGGGCCGGTGTTGATTCTGCCACCGAGAGATTTGCTTCTCCCCCTCAGTGAACCGAAGGGAATAACAGCACCTCCCTCACAGGGCCGGAGGTACCCAATTTATAATGGATTTATAAATTGAGTGGCACATAGAAAGTACTCAGAGTACTCATAGAAAGTACTCAGTAAACACTGTGGGGACAGCGGTGGATTTTTTTTTTTTTAATTGAATGAGTTGTGAAAATTAAAGAATCTGGAGAGCACACATGAAAAGCCCCACGGATCTGGTTTCATCCACTCACGTTACTTGCCTGGCTTCTGTGGGCACCGGAGTCATCCCTGGCCGAGTCCTTCCATCTCCTGCTGGCTACTCATTCCCTTCGGCTGGCGATAAAAACTATACCAGGGCTGGCCAGCAAGAACAGCTGCAGGACAGAAGACTGGATTTTGTCTCCAAGCTGCAGAAGATGATTGTACTCAGTCCTAACAACTCTCTGTAGATTCTTTTATCTGAGCAATCCAAAGCTGTTAGTGCTGCAGTTTGATCTAATTTGTTCCTTTTGTCAGATTTCATTTCGAGGTTGAAGCCTTTGAGAGAAGAGGAGAGAACATTTCCTATGGGAAATTTGGTCTCATTCATTCCTAGGTGGCAGGTTGGGGGTCAGCATTGTCAAACTGGGGCTGACATCTGACGCCTGTTGGTGGAACAAAAAGCCCTTAGGGACGGGCTTAGCACAGTTCCACGGTGGCTTCTTCTCCCCTTTTTCCCTCAGCACTCCCACCCCTGAGTGTTAAGGGCTTTTAAAATATTTTTTTAGTCTTGTGAACGCGAAAGAACTTTTGTTTATGAAATAAGGTTTAGAAGGTTATTTCCTCCTCCCAGCAGTAATCCAGGGAGGAAACTTGGCAGCCCCCAGGAGCTGAGGGAGAAATTTAGCAAACCTCTCTTCTGTCTGATGGAGAACTGTGCTAAGTTACCAAAGGAAACCACCCGCTCGTTTATCTAAACCCTTTGCAGTTAAATGCTCAGAGACAAATGCGCTTGTTCCAACTGCTCTCAGGGTGGCAGCAGACACTCAAAATGGAGTTTCTGATTTAACTTAACTGCATTTCAGCTCATTGAGAAGCAGAGCACATCAGCTAAGGCCTCTGCGAGAACACTTTTCAGACTATAAATCGGGGCTGGAGGAGATGCTTAATTAAGTCAGTCCTGAGGTCACAGGAAGGAAAAGCAAACCTCTCCCTCCCAAACTTGACCTGGTTCACGTAACAAGGCAGCTAGAGAACTTGGAAATGTGTTAGTAGGACTAATGTAAATATACCAGAATAGGACACTTCCCTGCCAGACTCTGGAGCAAGAAATCAGATCTAGGGACAGACAATGGCTCTGGCTTTCCAATTGAATTCCGTGTGCAAGAAACACACATACAAAGATGTCCAGGAAGGCTGAATTGCTGCGTCAGATCACAACACAAAGGATAGACTGTCTTAAAAAAACTTATTTCTAAGGAACCCTGTTATTTTTCTGCAGGGACGTGGGAAGCCCTGAGTCCTTGAGTTAGTCCTGTATAACTGAATATTTGAAATGCTCAATCTCTAACTAAAATCTGCCAGTTCATGAAGGAGGAAAACTGGATAGGATTTGGGGTCCTCGACAGGACATTATCCAGTAACCAGGAAAGCATGGCTTTAAAGATGGAGAGAAGCAGGGTAGGCCATCAGCGAGGCTGGGGCCCACTCAGCGCGGAGGACGCTGAACACACGAGCTGGTCTCTCCCCTCTCACTGCATTCCCTCTGAGGTTCGGAGCCTTGTGAGATCACTGTTCACGCAACACCACTTGACAGCCTTCTCTACAAAAATTAAAGGTACTGGGTGGTGCCTGTGGCACCGGCCCCA
The DNA here is from genome assembly GCA_963574655.1 of Perodicticus potto. NCBI lineage: Eukaryota > Metazoa > Chordata > Mammalia > Primates > Lorisidae > Perodicticus > Perodicticus potto. Next base: position 6,488 of record CAUYRH010175907.1, on the reverse strand, counting down.
TATACTGGAGGTGGCGGGTTCAAACCTGGCCCTGGCCAAAAAAAAAAAAACTGCAAAAATTTAAAGGTAGGATCAGGTGACAGAAAGAAAAAGAGAAGACCATAGCATGAGATTATAGCATTGGAAGGTGTGATCTTGGTTTTTATCTAGAAGACAAGAAGGCTGAGAAATATAGCTCCGTCCATCCAGCCAGCATTGCACATAAGAACCTTAGTGATAATTGTGTGATCTGATCTAGAGCGTGTGGGTTCCGGTAATGAGAGTCAAGATAGGAAACAAAGGAGTCAGTGCTGGGGAATCATTATCCACCTCCATCACATCCATAATCATATATTGATTGCACTTATTTTCCATTCATAATTTTCCATGACTCGTTATTTCCCAAGGTACATCCATGCCAACCCCATTACCCCTATTTGCATCTATTTGTTAGGGGGATCGATTCTTGTTAGGACCCGAGGTTAAGTTAACAGCTGTGGCAGAAGGTCAGGAGAGCTTTGGGGGAGGTATCTCTTCACTTGACACCTTCCCCTCACTCTTTCCATCTCATGTCTTCCTCTTGGTAGTTTCTCATTTTCCACCTTCTCTTCCTGTTTTCCCCTTTCTTACAAATTACAAAGAGCATCTGAAGGACAAGATCAGGCCAAGTGTTCGCCTTACTCCCAACCAGCTGTCCTATCTCCCTATGCCCTTTCTAAAGAAAACAAAGGAACAGGCAGATGAGGGATCCAAAAGCAGAAATGGGGCCACAAAATCACAAAGGTGTAGGGAAGGCCTGCAGGGTGGGCATCCCAAGGGAAGAGCTTAGGGTTCAAGCCAGGATGAGTGCGGTGTTTGACCTGGGCAGTCATTCCCTTGTCTGGGCCTCAGTTTCCCCAGCTGTAAAATCAGAGGACCAGACTGGGGGTACTCAAAGCCTGGCTTTCTGGATCTGTGAGTTCATAAACTAGGAAACAGCAATTTACAATTTGAAAACCCTGTAGCACACTTGTCAAGTTAATTTATTAAAAAAAAATCCTTTCCTGTGATCTGTATGTTTATACTCCATTACCAATGCCATTATATATGAATAACTTATTAGAAGCAATCAAAAAAGAGAAAAAAAAAGTACCAAAGGGCAGAATGATGAAGTAGGTGATGATTCTATCAGGCTCGTTCTGGTAAGTGAATAATTTGTTTATTCCCTCTGTACTTGGGGTTGCCACTAAATCTGGGCCAGAGAAACCAGTAAATAGTTTTAATGTGACAAGAAAATCAAAGCATTCTATGCGTTGCACAGTGTTGTTACTACAAGTTTTATTTCTTCTATTTTTTATTTTGAGCCATAACTTTTTGGGCCTGATCTAGAGCAAGAGCCCTGTTCAATCCCCCCAAAAGGGTGACCAACCAGGAGGAGCCATCTCCATGTTCTGGGCCATCTGCTCATAATCCCTGAGACAATGGCCAGGGCCCATCTGATATGGTGTGTGGGGTTGATTTGTTGCGTGATTCAAGAGTGTTTATTTTCATTATGGTGCTACCAGCTACATCTTAGACTAATCAGGTAGGGGGGCTCAAAATCTCTTTAGAACCAAACACATTTACCACAAGCTTATACCATTTACATTGTACATCCTGAGCTACCCACTAGCAAGTGTATTCTCTTCACTCCAGTGCATTAAGTAAAGGAAACACACACACACACACACACACACAAACCATCTGCTCATCCTTATGAAAACCTAATAAAAATTATAGCAAAGAGAGGCACACTTTATTCGATTTGGTCTGGACCTGGGCAACATTAATCTCCTTGTCTCAAGACAGCCCCTATCATAGAAAAATTTGATGAAACTCGGCAAAGGTATAAGAAGCCAGACTGGTGAGGTTCACTTAGTGACTCCTACAGGCACAGGGGGAGTTAAACTTAAAAAAAAATAATTGAAATGCAATCCTGGCTCATGTTCCCCATTAGCCGGGTATATTGACCAAACTTATAGTCAGATAATGCAAACAATAACAAAGTTATTGATTGAGGAGATGTCAGGCAAATAGGTACTTATCATGATGCCTCTGATAAGCTCGGGATCTGCCTCCCATGGCAGCGACAGAGGCCTATTGATTTTGCAGTTGGTCATGTGCGGCTTCCAGCCGACATGGGATCTGCAGGCTGATTCTATATGCAGGTGCTGAACGCGAAGCAGAGGAACGCTGCAATGACCTGAAAGAATGCCACCAAACTCTGGCAGTGGGGAAATGAAGGGTTGACGGTCATGCATCAAAAAGATGAGCCTGTGTGCAGAAGTTGGCAGTGTCACTGGGTCACAGAATGCTTTGGGGGCTGTCCCCTCCTGAGGGCACATATCTGTCCCTCATGAGTGGAGCGTACACACAAGCAGCTGGCATCAGTGCTGAGTGTTGAGCTGACCAGTAGGGGTGCGGAAGACAGATGAGACCTGCAGACCCTCCCCACTGAACACCAAATGGATCACCTCTACGGCACATCTGCTCCCCAAACCTGGGCCTTCTAGTTGGCAGGGAAATCTGGCCAGACGTATTATTATTGCTTCTCCCAGCATGTGATCAGCCCGAGGCATTCATGGTTGATTGTCTAAATTTTAGATGTGAACCAGCAAAAGCGCCATCTCTCTTAGCACTTTTAGTATTAGCCAATTACACGGCCGTGGAGGAGATATAATAATACTCATTATTTTTTGGATAGCCTTGCAAGAAAAGAAGGCTTGTTGTCTGCCAAACAGACCCGGGCGATAGTTTGACATTCAAGTGTGTGAGGGAGAGAGGGAACCTGGTGTGGAGGGTGAGAGGAGCAGGGGGTTTATTTATTTCTTACTTTTCCATAGATAATTCTATAAATGATTTGTTGGTCTCATAGCTTAAGGGACAAATCATCATTCTTTGTCAATTCTTCATGCAAAATGACACAAAAGGGTTTGTAATATTTACCCACAGACTAAGCACTAGGAAGGGAGAATCCCATCCATTCCTTCCTTCCACCCATCATTCATTCAATGGGCATCCTCTGAGGTCTACGGCATTCTCAGCCCAGTGCTCAGAGCTGGGCAGAGCAGGTGGGCAGGGCGGCCTGGTCCTGCTTCTCTACTGGTTTCCCTCTGATGAGAGTAGAGCAGGGTACACACACTTAGTACACAAACATGTATTATTGCCCTATTTTTAGAGATTTAGGTTGTTTTCAATTTTTCTGCTTTTGTAAATAAGCAATGGGCCTCTTGGTGGCCTGGGATTATTCTGCGGGAAAACCACTAGTTGGTCCTAAAGGCGCTACTTTCTGAACCAGGGTGTCCAGCGTTACACATGTTGTTTTTGAGACTTCATTTTTGAAGTTTTCTTTCAAAATTTATTTTTAATATTTTCAATCCTTTGAGGGTGAATTTAATTTGACTTTTAGAAATAGTCAAACGTCATCTGGTCTTACATTTGGTGAATGTGGTAAGGATGAATCAGCACCATCTTTCTTCTGTTGTTAGAAATGTGTAACTATAAAGTTAGGCAACTGGTGGATTTTGGTTTTTGTTGTGTTTAGTTTAGTGTTGGTGGTGTAAGGCTCCAAAAGGCACTCTAACAGCAATCGCAGAGGAGGGATTCTAAAGCTTTCTAAGCGATGGCAGCCTCTGTGGCATAGGAAAGCAGACCAGAGGAGAGAGCACAGGCTATGGGGTCAGAGTTCTCACCCCGACTTCTTCCCATCCCCTCTGTGTAACATTGGGCTGGTTGTGTAGCCCACTCTAAGCCTCAGGTTGATCATTTACACAATGAAGCTAATTTTACCCACTACCCAGAATTATTGTGAGGGACCAATGACATAAAATAACTAATAGTAAAGCATTTGGTTCAGTGCGTCTGACACATAGCAGTTGTTATTGTTAATACCGCACTGCACGAAGAGCTTCCTTGAAGGGATAATGTGAAGGGAACTTTCTTCTATGGTTCTGACTTCGCACCTGTTTATTACGCATGCCAGCACCATGCTCTGCGTTGCTGGATGCCTCGCTGGGTATTATCTGTTGGCTGCCCCAGATCTACCCTCCCATCTTCTGTCCCTTGCTCTTGCTCTGCATGGACTGTATTGGGGAGAAATTGAGTGCCTGGATTTGGGGTGAATTCATGTAGGGGTGACACTGACATGTGATGGACTGGAAGAGTCGTCAGCTGTGTTTTTACTCACCCAGCTTGCTTTCCTGGGGTGCAGTCCTATCTCGGGGACCAGCCCCTTTCCTCCCCTGCTGCCTTCACACCTAAGCCTGGTCACAAGTCTGTGATGGCTCGTGCCACCATGCCTCATCATCCCTACTGGTTTCTTTGAACTCTACTCAGACCCACAGATAAGCTCTTTACTGACGCTTCCTGAATTATCCTATGTGGATTCCTCATGAATCCTAATGAATCCAGATCCCATACAGTCAGTTTTCTGGTTGATCTGTTTCTCTAAGGTAAAGATTAAAGTAATTAGATTGTGTTGATTGTGTCTGGAAGGAGAATAGAATCTTGGAAATATGGAGCCAGGCAAAAAAAAAGCAGAATTTAACAGAGATACGGAGAGCAGCCTTTGGTTATCCACATGCTGAAGCTCAGAGTTTGCTTTCTAGGCAAATTGTGGGGTTTTGTGCTTTCCTTTTCCTCATGTAATGTTATACATGTCTTCATGTTAAGTGCCTGCATTGTCAGAGGAGCACTCAGAATAAGTAATGCTACTCAGTGAGTCACAAATGGAATCCATGTCAGCCGGTGTCGTGAAATGGATCTATAACTGGCTTTTTGTCCCTCAATTTGAGATGATCTAATTCAATTTCTATGATTTATGGCTTCAGAGAAGACAGTTTCTGGCCTCCTCTCGAACTTTCATTCTGTTTCTCTCTTACTCCCAAATTTCCTGAGATCTGAAGGAAATTCATTTCTGAAGGCAAACTTGAGCCCATTTCCATGGCCTAGTGATAATCATAATTACTTTGTTTTACTATTGCTGCTAGCCTAAGAGATATGAAGTATCACTGAAACCAAACTTTGTGTCTGGGTACTAAGATGAGATTTCTTTTATGGGAAAACCCAATGATTTTTTAAGACATTGGCTGTGCAAATCACGAGGGGTGTGTTAAAGTAACTGACTGGTCTGATCGCCAGCATGATCTGCTGATTTAAAAATGAATGGGCGCTTGAGTAGCTAATGCAGTGGATTCTGCCCACCCTATATCCTTCTACCAGGTTGGTGAAGGATCCCGAGCTGCTGGGAGTGTTGGCTGCTGGCATTACACAGCTTCCCCTTCTCCGAAAAATTGTCCTGGGCCAAAACAAGGCTCTTTTAGGAGCCTCCTGCTCCTCTACCCAGCCTGTAGTAAATGAGCTACATTTTCTGAAGGAATACTGAAGGAAAAGCTCCTTTCTCTAACTGTCCTACCTCTGCAGACACCCTTCCTCCTTCCCCTCCTGTTCGCCAGCCTCCTTCCCTTTCCTCCTTAAGTGTCTTCCTCCATGAATCTGTGTTCCTCAATCCCTGTCTCTGGCTCTGCTTCCAGGGAACCCAGCCATTCTCCCCATTTTAGTATTGAGGAAATTTTAAGTGTGAGAAGTAGAGAGAGCAGGTGCTGCTCCTCCATCTGCGTGTAGTTGATTTGCCTGTGGGTGCGTCCCAGAATGCTCCTGGAGTAAGTAGATGCCATTTGGATGACTGCCTCTGAGAAGTCTGTGGACATCCACAGCTGTCTGAGTTCTGACTGTATCGTGACCTGAAATTGTCTTGGGATTGCTAATGTCACCAAAATTCTTGAGTCACAGAAAATGTTTGCCATTTGTTCTGCAGAGAGCGTTTTGCCCATCCTTGAGTCTGCTGCTGTAGTTTGTACTTTTGATGGCTTAAAGACATGGTCTTTGCCTATCTGGGAACTTCTTGGTATTCCTTCTTGGGACATGTCCTCTTATGTTTCCGTTTTCTAAAACATTTTCTGAGGGACTTTGCCCCTCCTTGGCCACTCCAGGCACTTTTGAGTCCCTCTCACCTTCATTTATTATGATTCATCACATTAAAGGCACCTACCAATTTTATTTAAGAAATTATTTTACGGTGTAATATACATAAAAGGCATAAATATTTCATTTTTTTCTCTTTTACCCATTTTATTGATAAAATTTGGGGGGTTCATTTGCCTAAATTTTAAGTGTGCAGGTTGGTAATCTTTTACAAATGCATTTTCCCAGGAATCACCACTGGGATCAAGATCTTGATTATTTCCAGAGCACCACTCCCCTTCTCGGTTTATTATCATTTGCCCACCTGTAAGAGGTAAAAACTATTCTGCTAATAACATAGATTAGTTGTACCTGTTCTTTTTTTTTTTTTTTTTTTTTTTTTTTTTGAGACAGAGCCTCAAGCTGTTGCCCTGGGTAGAGTGCCGTGGCATCACAGCTCACAGCAACCTCCAATTCCTGGGCTCAAGTGAGTCTTCTGCCTCTGCCTCCCAAGTAGCTGGGACTACAGG
>CAUYRH010175903.1:0-22582 GCA_963574655.1 Perodicticus potto | reverse complement strand
GATAGAGGGCGGGATCACACCTGTGGTACATATTTGAAGGGTTAGGAGAAAACTTCTAAATACGGATCAAAATTGTTCTCACAAAGTAATGAGAAAGTCTCTTGAATGTTATCGCAATCAGGTTGATAAAAATATCTCTGATTGTATCTGAAGCCCATACACTGTACCCCATGACTGAGTTATTGTACACAGATATGATTCAATAAAAAAAAAAGAAAAGAAAAGAAAAAAAAACAAGGGAGCAATACCTTTTTAAAGAATAATTATTTCTGAGCGGTGTCTGTGGCTCAGTGAGTAAGGCGCTGGCCCCATATACCGAGGGTGGCGGGTTCAAACCCAGCCCCAGCCTGAACTGCAACAAAAAAATAGCTGGGCATTGTGGTGGGTGCCTGTGGTCCCAGCTACTTGGGAGGCTGAGGCAAGAGAATCGCCTAAGCCCAGGAGTTGGAGGTTGCTGTGAGCTGTGTGACGCCACAGCACTCTACCAAGGGTGATAAAGTGCAACTATCTCTACAAAAAAAAAAAAAAAAAAAAGAATAATTATTTCTCACCAGAGGTCCATACCTAGGCACATATTTATCAACTGTAGGAGTAGAAAGAACATAATTTCAGACAAGTAAAGTCTAAAAACACTTATCTCACACTTTCTTTCTCAGAAGATACTGAGAATGTGTGTCTTCATTGGAGGATGTACACCAATGGGAGACAGTAAACCAAAACATAGGCATGGGATCCATATCCATGGGATCCAGGATATAGGAGATACCACCTGGGAGAAATAATTAGGGAACCTCCAGGACAAAGGTCAAGGTCAAGGATCCTGACAACTCTGCCAGCCACAGAGGACAACCAGTGCCAACTGGAGCCAGGTGACTCAAGAGACAGAGATGGTGAGGGCTGCACCACCTGCCTTCTGACATCTTATCCCCTGTGAAACTGCTAGAGGAAGTGTCCAGCCAAGGGAATAAATCAAGGAAGAGGAATCTGGGGTCCAGGATTCAGGGACTACATCCCAGAAAAAGTGAGGCATCTCCCCAGGAGACAGTCATACAGCGGGCCTAGAGAGTAACCAGCCCAGAGAAAAGGAAGCTGGAAACCTTCAAGATGTAAATTAGAACTATTAGACAACCTGATATAATTGACCTTGTGGAAAATGTAATGGAAAGACTATGAAAAGGTATGGAAAGCATTAGGTCAGAGAAAACTAAGCCAATAAAAAATAAAAATGAGGCATTTATTAATTTTGATAAAGAAAAAATGTAATCATAGTATAGGTCTGCATGAAATAATATTTGCAACAGTATGTGTGGAGACTACAGTAACTCTGTCTTAGATGTGAATCCACCATGTTCACTTCTGATTAACCCTAGTTTCAGGAATGCCTCAAGTATTTTATCCATTTTTCCTTGTATTAAGAGCAAGTATTTACCATAAATTCTGCCCTCAAGCAAATTTCTATATATTCCCCTTGAAGCATGTATACCCTTTCCCAATGGTATATAATCCCTGGCTCTAGGGGTAATGTGCAAAGATTTACCTATCTTGCAGCCAGCTGAGACCAAATTTCTGTCTGTAAATTCCCCCCAATAAATCATCCTATACCAATAAACTGGATATATCTGTATCATTCTTTGATTTCTTGGCTCCTTCTGCATTTGGGGGTCACTTTGCAGCCCCTCATGAAAAGGCATATTACGATAAAACCAGAAATTCCATTGAGAAAACATGGCAATAACCATAGTGGCCCCCACTTATCCAGTGGAAGTATGTTTCAAGACCCCTAGTGTAGCGCTAAAACTACAGATAGCACTAAACCCTACATACTCTATGGTTTTTTCCTATAAATATAAACAAACCTATGATGAAGTTTAATCTATAAATAACACATTGTAAGACATTAACGATGTCAACCCAAAGGAAGAAACTGACACAAAATCAATGTAAATAGAAAGTTTATTTGGGCCAACTTTGAGGACTGCAATTCAGGAGACATAGATTCAAGCTGTGCTGAGTATATGCTCTGACCAGCAGTGACAACAAGTGGGTTTTTAAAAGAAAAAAGAGGAAGTTCATAAGCAGAACATAAGCTATTGATTGGCCATACATTGCTCTTTGTATTACAAATTCCAAAAACATGAAAATAATTAATGAGGGTCACACTGTGCAATTTATGGGAACATTTTAGATAATCTCAGCTAGTGGGGAAATTATAGGAACAGAGAGGGAAAAAAAGCCAGCATGACTAAACAACTACCCCCAGGCAATTGGGGGAGGTGTGACAGAAATCTCAGACTTATTCACATAGCTCACATTCTTTAGACTGCTCTGATTTACTTTTCTTTCTTATTTCTCCTTTATGATTGAGATTTTTCTCTTCTGACAGCATTGATGGTCAGCGGTTTAGATGGAAATTTGTCCCACATCACTGGGGAGGCTCATTCCCAGGTAGCCTTATCTGACATTTGGAGAAAAAGAGGAGAGGGGCCATGGCTTAAGAATTTAGTGAGTTCTCAAGGCAGAAGTGACTGGCGACCCCAAGGGACAGAGCAATGAATCCATCAGGCCATGCTCTTTCAGTGGCATGTTGGATCTTTACTAAGCATCTATCTATCCTTATTTTAGTTTATGTTTTTGACTTTAGACATCTAGAAATGTAAGGCACAATCAATTTAAGAATCAAGAATATAACCCAAGTAAGGACAATTATGAACAAAACAAACTGAAATCCAGACCTACAAAGTGTTCCTATCCCTAAAGGTAACCAATCAAATAAACCACGTAAGGGTCTGTCTTTCTAAAACCTTGGAACCATTTAACCCTTTGAGTTATTTTATTTATTTTTTTTTTTTTTGAGACAGAGTCTCAAGCTGTCACCCTGGATAGAGTGATGTGGCATCACAGCTCACAGCAACCTCCAAGTCTTGGGCTCGAGCAAGTCTCCTGTCTCTGCCTCCCAAGTAGCTGGGACTACAGGCACCCACCACAACACCTGGCCATTTTTTGGTTGCAGCCATCATTGTTGTTTGGCGGGCCCAGGCTGGATTCTAACCCACCAGCTCAGGTGTACATGGCTGGTGCCTTAGCCCATTGAGCCACAGGTGCCGAGCCCCTTTGAGTTACTTTTTTCTAACTGTTTCCACTACTCACTCTGGCCTGAAGAACAAGGTAACTGGCTGTAGGTCAACTTCCAGATGTCCTGTAAGAGAAGATGTCCATTCAGGTAAGTCTGTCTTTTATAAATGAGAAATGGTAATCCAAAAGTCAATGCCTTCGCATTTAGCTGCACAAGGATTGATTAATGATATCTGATATGGTCCTTTTCAATGTGGTTGGAGAGAGTCCTTTATTTGATGCTTTTCCAGTAAAAAAATCTCCAAGGTGGAAGCCATGATCTTTGATGTCTTCATCTCCTGGGAAGTCAAGGTTAAAAGAATTTTTAATTAATTTAGAATTTTCAGTGGGAAGTTTTATAAGGCCTTACAATAATCAAGAATATCATCTTTAAGGAGAACTAGTTTGTAGGCTCCTTCATCTAGGTGTAAGGGCCTTCTTCTTTTTATTTCAAAAAGATAAAGATGATGGCTTCCAAATGGGATAAAATGTAGGTTAGGCAATACCAATGGAAGGGCCTTAGGACAGAGAAAGTTAAAAGTTTCTGGAAATTTTGTCAGTTGACTTTTATTATCTCACCTGTGTGTTCTACAGTCTGGAAGACTGAGGATGGAATGCACAATGGAAATGCTGAAAAATAGGCCATATGTCACAAACAGACTGAATTATTTGACCAGTGAAGTGTATTTCTCAGTCATTGTGAAACTCAGAATGAACTCCTCAAGAAGAAATAGGACACAATTTAAAACAGTCATGGTTAAGAATAATTTTGACAAAGAAATTTGATCTTTTTTTCTTTTCAGTTTACTCAAAAGGAGAACAAAATCTTTTGCAATCTTTTACTAATACTGCACAATATCTTGTCCAAAAGAAAAAACAAAATTCTACCCTCATATCAAATTATTACTAATATTAAACCAAATTTTAATAAAACCTTATAAACATGAAAGCACATGCAGTGAGAATAAAATGAAGTCTGTTAGGCTAGCACAGATATTACACAACTGGCCTGGTTGCTTTAGGTCCTACTTGACTTTCACCTCCTTTCTCTCATTCTTACTGTTGTGTAAATTTAACTCCCACCCAAAGATGCTCACGTTGAATGGTTTAGGAAGATTGATTTAGGAAACTGCCTTTTGAATTAAAAATGTTGTAATAGGTCACGAGTTATGCCAATTATTATTTAAAATAAGGTCTAAGGTGGTCTTTGCTTTAGGATTGATTCAGGAAATTAACTTTTGATAGATTATCACTAAGTTTTACTGATTATTATTTAAAATAAGTTAATGTGGTCTTTGCTTTGAACTTTTATGTAGAAATATTGTGATTTTGGAAATAGAAGAGCCTAATAGTCTTGAAGAGGCTACTCTCACTGTTCCCCAGAATCGCTCTTCTGACAAATAAAGTTTGGTGGACCTATTCCCACCTCTGCATATTGGCCGACAGTGACTGGCAGCCAGACCCTCTTCATCTGGTAACAAATAGATCTATCTAATCTCAGTCATCCTTGACCACATGAAATATGATTTCCATAGCCTCTTGCCTTTTTGTCCATTCTCTTTCTTCCTCCACTTTTTCTTTATGTTCATTCTTTTTTAATTCCTCCAACATAAAACAACTTTAAAATAACCTCTAAACTAGACAAAGTTACCTCTTAACAAAAATCACATTCTCATGTCTTTCTTATAATTTAAACACAGCCTACTTTTTTTATACACTGTGTATACAGAATTGTTTCTCTTATATCTAATAGTTCCAATTATTTATATTAACTACAATCTTAACTCATGATAACCCTAATTTCTAGGGGAAACCTGATGTAAAGACAATGTCTGGAGAATCTAACCCCTCTCAACATGGCCAGGCAGAGCTGGGTGAAGAAGGACGTATTAGGTAAGGCTCTGCCCTGCAGCTGGTAGTCTAGGCACATGGATATACACATATCTTCAGGCCTCACCACAGCCACCTGTCTAGTCCCCAGAATCTACAGGCTCAAACCCAAAAGTTTAAGTTCATATTAAGGTGTGTGCAAGGTATCAGGCAAGCCCAATAGCCTGCCCTCACAGCTTTAACTCACAGACACATCAAGCAGTCATCAAAAATTTCAGTTTTATGACTTTAAAACATTCAATAGAGGCAGTATACACATGTCTGACCATTAGTCTCAGGCAAAAATGTCTAAAATTCTGAAGACATTTCTATTTTATGTTACCAACAATTTTAAAATTGATCTTTATTTATCAAAGATTCCTGAGGTCATATAAATTTGAAAAGCATTTGGCCTAGTTATTTAATTTATGAGTGCTCATTTATTTATAAGTCAATTTGGTACCATGTAGACAATACATGAACAAAGACATGTACATGTGTATATCTGAAAGACATACACAAAAATTGACAGACAGACAATATAGAGACAGACACAAAAATTTTACAACTTTGATTTTAAAATTTTAGCCACAAGGGGCAGCACCTGTGGCTCAGTGAGTAGGGCATCAGCCCCATATACCAAGGGTGGCAGGCTCAAACCTGGCCCTGGATAAACCACAACAAAAAAATAGCTGGGAGTTGTGGCGGGCACCTGTAGTCCTAGCTACTCAGGAGGCTGAGGCAAGAGAATCGCCTAAGCCCAAGAGCTGGAGCTATGACACTACTGCACTCTACCAAGGGTGACAAAGTAAGACTCTGTCTCTAAAAAAAAATTAAAAAAAATTAAAAAAAAATTCTAGCCACAAGACAGATAAAACTCACTAGTTTAAAACTGTGAGTTTAAAATTAAAATCCAATTATATTTGGATTGAACTATGCCCCTGTTGGCTGGGCACAGTGGTTCATGCCTGTAATCCTAGCACCCTGGGAGGCCAAGGCAGGTAGATTGCCTGAGCTCAGGAGTTCAAGACTACCCTGAGCTACAGCAAGACCCCATCTCTAAAAATAGCCAGGTGTTGTAGCAGGCACCTACAGTCCCAGCTACTTGGGAGGCTGAGGCAAGAGAATTGCTTGAGCCCAAGAGTTTGAGGTTGCTGTGAGCTATGATGCCATGGTACTCTATGAAGGGTGACAAAGTGAGACTCTGTCTCACAATAATAAAACAAAATGAAAAAGTAAACTGTGCCCCTGTGTGTGAAACTGACTTAAAGTTTATCTGTCTCATATGGTCAAAGCTTTTACCTTCACCAAGTTTTAGAGAAAACATGGTAGCAAATTTACACCTCAAAGCACAGAAAAATTTTAAACATTTTCAAGGAGTTTGGGTGTGTCAATTAGAGAAAGATTTAAAATGAACACCAAGGTAACATGAAATCCATAAGAATTCATGCCAGGATTTTATAAGGACATCAATTTCATTTAAATGGATGGCTTCTTATGTAGTCTCCATTTTCTAGGGGGACCACTGAGCTCAGGGAAGAATCCATTAGCAAATAAGGTAATTATGGGAAGCCTACTTTCTGCTGAAATCTGTTAATAAGAGATTTGGAAGGTTTTTTTTTTTCCTAAGAGCTCCATGGTCAGAAGTCAGATTAATTAAAAGTTGATTTTAATCAGGGCCTACGGTACTTGAATATGCAAAAGGCTGGGAGGTAGAGCACTACACCTTTCAAAATCAAGGATCCCACTTTTACACTGAATCCTGGGTCCCCCCAAAAAGGGAAATGCCACAGGACTGTGATGCACAATGTTTTCCACAGTGCACCTCACACAGAGACACTCCTCCAAGGCTTGTGGCCAAGCTAAAACCATCAGCCCATTCTGTCACCAGTTTCTCTCCCCGGAAGGTCAGTCCCTCAGTGGGGAGTGTTCCCAAAACCCCTAAGTCTCCAAACCATGATTTTTTTTTTTTACTTTTTTCTTTCTTTTAAGATAGCCACAGAAGCAGTGACGTGGTTTTGTTTTATTTAAACACACAAAGAAATCAGCATCCCCCTACAGTGTTGAGCATTTGTTCCACAGCCACTAGCCACCTCCTACACTGCAGCTCTCACAAATGACACTAGCCAACACCCACACAAAGGTCAATTTCATTCTCACAGTACACAGCAATCTCTGATCCCCCCAAAAGCAAAAGATACCAGGTAACTCAATTCAGAAGAAAACAGAGCTTGGCCCCAAGAGGAACCTGCCTGTTACAGTTGGGGCTCCACAATGAAGACAGAGACCCCAAAAAGGGGGTATGTGATGCTTTTTTTTGTTACTCAAAGGGTCTCAGACCAGCCCCTCCAGGGCTGCTAGAAGTCTCTAGATTTTTTCCTGCCATATTGAAGATGGCAAGAGGAAAGAGAACTGTAAGCAGGAGGTAATGAGAAAACAGTTCTCAGAGAAGCAAATTTGGGGAGATTTTAAGCTTTCTAAAAGGCAAATGAAGTTTTACATTTTTCTCAGCAAAAATCATGCCAACAAGAAAGGAAGCAAACAGAGGAAGTATATATATTTTAAAAGAGGTTTTGGTAAACTAAAAAAACAATCCCAGAACTAGGAGCCAAATAAGAATAAGCAGAAAGGGCTTTTAATTTTCAAAAAAAAAAAAAAAAAGAAAGAAACCATAGTCTGAAAATCAACTTTTATTTAAGCTGACTTCTGAACATGGAGCTCTTTAAAAAAAAAATCTTCCAAATCTCTTATTACCAGATTTCAGCAAAAAGTAGGTGTCCCATTTAATTTGTCTGGTTCTAAAGCCTGATTTTTACTAATTATGTAAGAAAATATATTAATTTATGAATTTCAAAAGACTCCTACTTTGAGTTATTTTGATTTGAGGTCATTACATGTGCCCATTTTCCTAGGTACTGGCCAAATGGAGCTCCATAGGTATTAGGGAGAAACCGAGCTGGTGTTCCAAGGGGTTTGCCCATTAAAGGAAAGCAGTTGCTGAGCAGTTTCCCATAATTTCAGAAATTTCTTTCCAAAAGCAACCAAGGCTGAAACAGCATATTAGGTCAAAATATACTGGTTTGTGAGCATCTTACTTAAAAGGGTCAGCCGTGAGTCATGATTGACTCTTTGCATATCTCAGAATTTCTCATCACCCTGTAAGGGCAGAGTGCTCAAGGTGCCAAATGACCAACCTTATGCTCCTTCCAGCTGAGCCGAACGTCCCCGCAGGTATTCCTTTTGTGGAGAGGCACTATGAGACCACTGGATGACATGGACAAATGTTCCAATACCTCCATAAAGTCTCTAAGCACCCAGGACCCCAGTTGGGTTTGGAGGGAACAAGTGTGTCTTAAGTTGGGGGTGAAAAAACTCACTTTTGTGCACCTTTTGGGTTGATACTAACAGTAATCGAACACAAATGAAAATACAAGTCCAAATGACAAGCCATAGGAAGCAGGTGCAATTTTAAAACCATGCTATGTAATTTTAAGCATACCTTGCCCCGCCCCGCAAAGAGTGAAACCTCTGGTGTTAGACTGCCAGTACCGTAACCCAACCTCATGACATGAGGTACGGGCAGAGACAGCAGAAGTTGTCTTCAGAGGTTTTGACCCAAAATTTCTATCCAGAGACAGACATAGAAGTCTTTTCTCTTAAAGGAAAGAGAGGGTTTGATCAATAATCCAAATAAATTCTAGATCTCAGATAAAAGGAGGGAGGTCTGGATTCAGGAGAATTTGCCCTTTGCACCCAAGGAGATATCTCTGGAGTCTAAAGGACACCATAGGTTTGTGCTGGTACCAAGCACCAAGTCTGAGAAGGGATGTCTGATAGTCAGGATGCATCACTCTGAAACGTTTACCTAAAGTAAAAATCTGAGACAAAACTAACATAAGTAGAGAGTTTATTTAGACCAAGTTTAAGGAATGCAGCCTGAGAGACATGGATTCAAGTTGTCCTGAATATGTACATACTCCTGTTCTGAGGAACTGTGCCTAAATTGACACAAGCTATTGATTGGCTGTACCTTGTTCTTTGTACCACAAATTCCAGGAACATGAAGATAATGAATGAGGGTCACATTGTGCAATTTGTGGTAACATTTTAGGTAATTTATCAGCTAGGCTAGAGACTACAAGGAAGAAAATTAAACAAAACAAAATACCTTTAAACAACTCCAGACATGGATGCTGGGGGTGGTGCCGTGAATGAACTCTCAGGCCTGATAAATTTGCATACCTAACATTCTTCAGAGTCCTCCGAAGCCTTTCTCCATAACAATAAATAATTAGAAAATATAAGAATGATAACAGTATACTGTGATAAAAATTATGCGATGCTCCCAAAATACCTTATTGTACTCTGCTCACCCTTCTTCTTGTTATAATGTGAGATAATAAAATGCCTACTCCATGAAGTGAAGTGAAGGACATGGGCGAAATCGCAGAAATAAAACATTGACAAGATCTAAATGGTACATCGCTCTGAGTAGCGCCCAGGACCTGAATCTCCCCTTAGGCCTGTATATGTGCACTAGCTATGTACGTAACCTGCCTTTAGTCACTAGGATGTTATCTCAGCTATGAGACCAATTGATGCATTATCACAGTGCTGTGTTCAAGTAACCCTTAGTTTACTTACCAATGGCCCCAAAACACAAGAGTAGTGATGTAACATTTTCAGGCTGAGGTTGATAGTGGATAACCAAAACGTTGGGAAAAAATACCACGGATAATGGGGGGACTGCTGCTCTGTGGACTTGGGGGAGGGTGTGGTTGAGAGAAGATGAAGGTGTAAGAGAAGAAAATCCTCACCTTTCACAGAGTAAGTGTAAATTGATATAAAAAAATATAACAACACATGGACATTGCTGAGAAACAAAGAGAGCGATGTATAAATATTAGCAAAAAAAAAAAAAAAGCAAGCTAAAAGGGTATAAATGTATAAATGTAATTGCCTTTGAGAAGATTAGTGACAATTTAACATATCTATTGTCCAGGCCAAGAAAAAAACCTTCCCTTTGTCCTCTGAAGGTTCATTAAAAATGAGCTGACAAAAGGCAAAGTTATAGGAGAAAGGCATACAAATATGTTAAATGTTCAGGGAAATCATACAAAATACAAAAACACAAAGTGGCCAGATGGTTGATGCTTCTAAACTATATATATATTGAGGTTACAGAAAGAATAGGGGTGCAGAGTACAGCCAAACACAGGCTATGCTGGCAAAACAGGTTATGGGAAGGAGAGCCATGGGGGCCTGACCAGCACAGGGGGTCTTGCTATGTAAATGAAATTTCACAGGTAGCAGCCTGTGAAGACAGAACTGGAGGGGAATGCTTCTTTCAGACTTTTAAAGACTCTCAGTTACATCTTTCCTAAATCTGGACAAGGGAGGGTCTCAGAGAAAGCCAGGCTGCGTCTGCAGATTTTCTGAACATTTCTGCAGGTGCAAGCAAATGCCCCCCATAAAAGGCAGCTTTGCAGGGCTACTTCCTCCTGCAGGCCTTGTGAATAGCCATCTCAAAACATAGCCAGGAAGTATATTTGGGGATGAAATATTTTCGTTTCCTTCCCTACTGTGAACTAAAAATAAAATCCTAAGGCCCCACTTGACTGAATGAAACCCCCTCAACCAAGGGGACCCCAAAGAAACCTTAAAACTGAGTTCCCAGTTTTGATGGGATAGGAGATTGGACCATCCTCAGGCTTTACTTGCTAAGGGCCAGACCAGCAATCTTTCCTGATTGAAAAAAAAAAAAAAAACAGCCATAAAGTGATTTTTAACCCTCTGCAGAACATGTGCAGAGAGGGTGTCGTGTCCTCGCTCAACTCTTTGTAAACATGGACCCCGTGAAAGGACAAAAAGCCCCCTTGCACAGACGCATAGCTCTCTTTTCAAAATTATTCTTGACTCTTCCTATCAGTTGTTAAGTATGTGTATTTAGCCACCCCACTCAGTATAAAGTCCTGTTCCCTTTGTTTCTTCCTTAAAACATGTGTTCCTGGCTTGTGGCCAGTTCCCTATTCCCCAACCTACACAATGGCCACCACAGGCTGAAAACTTCCTGAGATATAAAGCTTTCCTTTTCCAAATTATAAACCTCATTTTTTTTTATTTCACTTAACACTATACACCCATGAGGCCACAACCACAATCAAGATTAAAAAAAAAACCTATCCATTGCCCCCAAAAGTTGCTTCCACCTCACCCCTGTCCCCAGGCAACTACTGATCTGCTTTGTGTCTCTATAAATTACTTTGTGATTTTGAAGATTGTATAAAAAATTAAACCTACAGCAAGCATTCTTTTCATTCTGGCTTCTTTGGCTCAGCAGAAGTCTTTGTTTTTGTAGAGAAAACATTTAAGATCTATTCCCCTAAAAATTTCAAGTATGAAATGCAATATTATTACAGTCCCCACACTGCACATCAGATACCCAGAACTTATTCGACCTACATAACTGAAATTTTGTACTCTTTGACAGACATCCTCCCATTTCCTCCCTCACCCAGTTCCTGGCAACACCTTGCTAGTCCCTGGTCTTGTGAGTTAAGCTTTTTTAGATTCCATGTGTAAGGAAGATCATTCAGTATTTGTCTTTCTGAGACTAGTTTATTTCACTTAACACAATGTCTTCCAAGTTCATCCTTTTTTTTGCAAATGACAGGATTTCCTTTTTAAAGATTAATATTTTGTTACAGTATATATGCCACATTTACTTTATTCATTCGTCTATCGATAGACACTTAGGTTGAGTCCATATGTTGGCTATTGTAAAAAATACTGCAAAACTGCAATGAATACAGGACTGAAGATACTGATTTGATTTCCTTTGAATGTATAACTAGAAGTAGGATTGCTAGATCACGTTAGTTTTATTTTTAATTTTATGAGGAATTTCTATATTGTTCTTCATAATGGTTGCACCAATTTACATTCCCATTAACAGTGTAAAAGTATTCTCTTTTCTCCAAATCCTCACCAATGCTCTTCATCTTTTGCTTTTGTTTTTATTATAAATAACAATAACAATGAGATGTAAAGTGGTATTTCATTGTAGTTTTGAATCACATTTCCCTGATGATTACTGATGCTGAGCACCTTTTCATATACCTGTTGGGCATTTGTAATGTCTCCTATGGGGGGGAAATGTATATTTAAGTCCTTTGTCCATTTTTTTAAATAGGTTATTTTCTTACTATTGAGTAGTTTGAGTTCCTTATATATTTTGAATATTAACTCTTCGTTAGGTGGATAGTTTGTAACTATTTCCTCCCCCATTCTGTAAGTTGTTGCTTCACCCTGTTGATTTGTTTCTTTTCTATATGGAAGCTTTTTAGTTTGACGCAATCCCATTTGTTTATTTTTGCTTTTGTTGCCTGTGCTTTGGGGGTCATAACCAAAAAAACATTGTTTAGGCCTATGTCAAGAAGATTTTTCCTGTTTTCTGATAGTATTTTTATGGTTTCAGGTCTTATGTTTAAGTCTTTAATTCATTTTGAGTTGATGTGTGTATATGGTGTGAGATAAGGGTCTGATTTTATTCTTTTGCACATGGGTATCCTGTTTTTCTGATACTAAACAGTTTAAAGAGCCTATTCTTTCCCTATTGTGTGTGTTTTCTTTTTTGAGACAGAGTCTCAAGCTGTCACCCTGGATAGAGCGCTGTGGCATCACAACTCACAGCAACCTCCAGCTCCTGGGCTCAAGTGAGTCTCCTGCCTCCGCCTCCCAAGTAGCTGGGACTACAGGCGCCCACCACAATACCCGGCCATTTTTTGGTTGCAGCCGTCATTGTTGTTTGGCAGGCCCTGGCTGGATTCGAACCTACCAGCTCAGGTGTACGTGGCTGGTGCCTTAGCCCTTTGAGCCACAGGTGCCGAGCCTGATTTTATTCTTTTGCATGTGGGTATCCTGTTTTTCTGATACTAAACAGTTTAAAGAGCCTATTCTTTCCCCATTGTGTGTTCTCAGAGAACTTGTGGAAGATCATTTTACTGTAAATGCATGGACTTATTTCTGTTTTCTATTCTGTCCCCTTGAGCTACATGTCTGTTTTTATGTTGGTATCATACTGTTTTGATTACTATAGCTCTGCAGTAGACTTTTAAATTAGGAAATGTGATGCCTCCAACTTTGTTCATTTTGCTAAGATTGCTTTAGTTATTCTGGGTCTTTGTGAATTCCAGGATTATTTTTTTATTTCTGTGAATAACACCATTGGAATTTTAATAAGGATTGCATTGAATGTGTAGATCATTTTGAATAGTTTTGTATAGTGCAGCATTTTGGGTAGCAATGTTGTTTTGGGTAGTGTCAACAATATTAATTCTTCCAACCCATGAACATAGGATATCTTTTCATTTATTTTTGTCTTTTCCAATTTATTTCACTTATGTTTCATTGTTTTCAATGTAAACTTAATCATTTTAGAGTTAATCCATACTGCTGTGTGTATCAATAGTTCATTCTTTCATATTTTGAGTAGCATTCCATTGTATAAGCACACAAGTTTGTCTGTCAATTCACATGTTAATGGGTATTAGGAATCCCTCCTGTAAGTGAGTTACTGTTGCATTACCCTGCACCCTTTCTCATGTGGACTCAGGAGAAAGCAGAATCCCTGCAGGGCAGGAATAAGGCCTGGGAAGAATGTACACACAATAGTGATTAATGAAAGCAGGAAGTGGTCAGACAAGAAACCAGGGGACCAGTGAATACCTCATGCCTACTGTGTATCAGGCACAGAGCTTTCAATTTTACCTGTGTGATTCCTGCATCCTCACAACCATCCGCGAGGATGTTACAACCCATGTGGCCCCACAGCAAATAGAATTGAAGGAATGGCCTCCCACTCACATAGCCAAAGAAGAGCAGAGTGGGGTGTGAATCCACACCTGCCCACTTCCCATGTTGGAGGCCCCTTCCTGACATGTGCTGACCATTCAGAACCTGGAAATGGACCTCTGCAACAGGAGGCCCCTAGGAGGCCATGGAAGCTAGAGTCCCTTTCATCTCAGTGTGAGGCTTCCAGGGTCACTTGCCTTCCTGTCCAAAACAGCTGATATCAAAATGTTGCCATTCCACTGGATTTTTATTTTTTAAGGCAGGTGCAAAACAAGGCTTATTTAGGAAGAGAAAGATGGGCTTACAGAGTAAGAAATCTTATAAAGCAGGATACACTCACCACAGACAACAAATGAGCTTCCATTGCCAAAGCAAGTAGGCAGAGAGGCCTCCACTTGATTTTTTTTACAATACCCACTAATTTCAACAGCAAACACTTGATAATTATCCTTACAAAAGTTTAGAAGTTCAAGTTCAACCAATTTTTGTGCAATTTGTTTCACCAGAAAACAGAAGAACAAAGAGGAATTAACCATGAGGTTATTTAAATGCACTTTCTTTTTTTTCCTAAAAAAAAAATAGTTTTATGTATTATCCACAAATGTTTGGGACAAAATGCAACCTAAACCCCATCCCACACATCCTGTCTCCTTTTCTAGCAAAATGATGATCAGCATTTTCTGTAGAACAAAGGTCAGCCCACAGCCCCGCCATCTGCTTCAAGCCATGGCAGGTCTGTGGTCAACCCATTCTTCATGGGAGGAGCTGGGAGTTGAATGCTCAGGACCACATGAAAGGGTCTTACCTCATACCCAGAGACAAGACCAGAGAAAGGAGAGGTTCAGGCCAGTTTTAATGAAAGCAAAAGAAACCTGCCTGGGCAAAGCCAAAGATGGCGTCCACAGAGCACAGTTGGAGACCACTTTTATATGGGCCCATAGGAGCTAGAAAAATTCCACCACTGGACTGAGGATTCTGGTGGCCTGGGGATCTGGTGGTGGGAGTTTGGAGGGCAGAGCTAGCTAGGCCATTTGTGTTCTTTGTCCCAAAAGGAAAGGAGGAGAAGGGAAGGGAGGGTTTGTGTGGGGTCAAATTAGGCCCCCCAACATTCTCAACTCTTGTTAGAAGGGGTAATGGGAATGATGGTCAGTCTTTCAAAACTGCTTCTGGTTGAGCAGGGTTGTAGTTGTCCTCAGTGGGATGAGTAAGATGCTGGTAAGACTACATGGGCTTTAGGGTCATTGGGAAGGGTTTGGGGAGTAGTAGAAATTGGGTGGCAACTGTGGTTGACATCTTTTTTACCCTGTCTTAAATAAATGAGTGCAAGAGTTAGATGAGGCAAGAGGCAATGGTTAACAACAGAAGGATTGCAATAAGGGGACCAAGAGGGGTATCATCCAGCATCCCCATGGGCTATCAAACAAAGATCCTTCACTTTGGGACCACAGATAAGTAGCTTGTTCATTACTGAGAGGTGATGTCCTCTCGGACCAGACTAGACTTGTTAGTGTAAAAACAGAAAGTTTTCTGTAAGGAAGTGCAAAGGCCTTCACCCGCCATCAGTAGATCTAAGCCTATATTGTTTTGGAGTACTGTCACTAGGGAGTCCACTTGGTCTTGTAGAAGGTGTAACTGAACAGAGACTTCCTGGAGGCCTTTGGCCAGTTTAGTGGACATTAGTTGGAACTGCTGGGTAGCAGCTCATAGGCCGGTGGTCCCAGCAGAAACTCTTACTGTGATGTTTAGCCCCACCAGGAAAGGGATTAGTTAAATGGCGTATTTAGCTACAAATAAGGTGTAAAAGGAGACTGCAACTTGTTTGTTGCCTGGGAGGAGGGCTATATCAGAGGAAAGCAGGACAAGCGTGTAGATGCCAGCCCAGTTTGTTGGGGGGCATAGACAGGTAGAGGTTGACCCAAAGATAGCGTTAATTTTTCCCTTGTTAAGACAGTTTCAGCCACCGGGGCTCAAAGACAGGCAGCATAACCACTGATGGTGGTATCCAGTTGTTTGGAGAGGTAAGCAAGTGATTGGAAGGACAGACTTTAATATTTGTCCCAGAACCCCCAGGGCCAAGTTTTGTTTTTCTGTGGTATAGAGGGTGAAGGGACAGGTTAGGTCAGGTAGGGTAAGAGTAGGGGAAGAAAGGAGGGCTTCCTCGAATTTACAGAAAGGTGTGTCGATGGATTAGGAAAGGTTTAAGGGTTCTTGCAGATTGCCCTTTGAAGCCTAGTAAAGGGGCTGAGCCAGGAGAGAAAAATCAGGGACTCAGATTCTGAGGAAACCCACCAATCTCAAAAAGGAAAGGACTTCTTGTTTGGTAATTGGCACATGCATGTTTTTTAAGAGGGTCTTGAGAGAGGTGGCGATGGTGCACGTGTTAGGGGTTAGGGTTGTGCCTAGGTATGTGACCTGGATGGTCACTAATTGGGTCTTCAGCAATCTAATGAAAAATAACTCTGATTAGAGAATTCTATAGCCACTATATTGGTTTTCCAGAGCTGCCATAACACAATGTCACAGATTGAATGCCTTAAACAGAAAGTTGTTTTCTCACACTTCTGGAGGATGTCTGAGACCAAGGTGTGAGCGGGTCTGTTTCTCCTGAAGCCTCACTCCTTGCCTTGTAGACGGGTGCCTTCTCCCTGTGCCCTCCTGTGATCATCCCTCTATCTGTGTCTGTGCCCTAATCTCCTCTTCTAAGGACACAAGTCAGGAGGATTAGGTACCACCCTAACAGCCTTATCTTACTTTAATCACCTCATCTAGGGCCTTATCGCCAAATACAATCACATTCTGAGGTACTAGGGATGGGACATAATTCAGCCTATAACATCAGCCAAACTATCAGCAGTAAGAGGATAAGATATTTTCAGACATGCATCTCTGAGTCCTCTCCTCTCCTGTGCCTGCCTTTCTACTCTCTCAGGGAAAACGGGCTTCTGCAGTAGGAGGGCATTGTCCCCATTGGACTGCAGGAAGCAGGGGTCTCATGTGTCAGAGGGTCAATGGGGTATTTAGGCCAGCAATAAAAGGAGACCACCTCCACAGTGGCCAAGCATCAGGGCCAGAATAGCCAGGGAAGCTGGAGAGATCAGGGCCTCCGGGGAGACTTTGCAGGAAAATGAATGGAACAGCTAATGTATTGGAACATAGTGAGAGGAAATTGGCACCAAAAGTAGAGAGGAGTTTGGGGCTATAGTGCAGATAAGCGCAAAAAACAAAATAAGCAAATGAAAAATAAAGAACAATTGTTCACTCCAGGTAAAACAAAAAAAGTGCAGAAAAGAAAAGAAAACTAAGCAAATGAGAAATATACAGCAATCATTAACTTTAGGAAAAACAAAAAAGTTATACATGAAATGGACTGTCTCTGAAAGGCCTTAACATATCCACAATGTAAAACTGAATGTTAATCTCGCCTGCAAAGCTGAAAACATCCTCAACTCCAGTGATTTTCAACTGGTATGCTGTGAGCAGATCTTAGGTGTGCCAGAAAATTTTTAAAGATTATTAATTAAATTCTTTTCAAAGGAAGTTCAAACCACAGTAAGTATATTCTTCTTTTATTCTTTTTTTTAATCAATATAATTTAAGTATGCTGCAGAAGTGGCAAAATTTTAACTATAGGTTCAAGTGTGCATGAGATAAAAAAAAAAAAAAAAAAAAGGTTGAAAAATACTGCTCAACACCAAAATGCAAAGCAAAGCTGACCTTACTGCTCCTGGTAGCCTGCAGAAGGAGCAGAGCTGGGTGCAGAAATCAACCAATCGTGGGGGAAGGGTGACGTCACCGTCACCAGACATCCTTTGATGGCTATTGGGTGAGAGAGACTGTTGTTGATTGGCCAACACTCCTTTCCTCAGGCTAGTGAGGTCGTTCCTTAATTGGCTGAGTTTCGGGGAGGGGCTGACATTGATTGGTTGGCTTGAAAACACGGTTTCAAGGCCACTGAAAGAGTTTTTAAACCAGAGTGGCTGCTTCTTGTTACCATGGTTACAGAACAATGAGTTTTTTCCTAGGAGTGTGGGAACTTTAGTGTTCTCAATCCACCCAGAATTAGGACATAACTATGGTGTTGATATGGGGGATGGAAAGTGTAGGCTGTGGTCCTGCTGCCCCTCCCCCTGAAGGAGCAGGGATTCCCAGCTTCCAGGGAAGGGGAGAAGGGATACAGCTGAAAACTAGAAAATGAAACATTTTAGCCAAAGTTAGGAACAGTTGAGACTGTCGTCTTTTGGGGAGCTGGAAGGTGTGTCACCGGGGTCTGCTGCTTTGCCTAACAAGCCTTATAGGGCTATTCCACACTTTCAACCTCATAGATGCATAGCTTTGATAAAATATTTCTTTGAGAGAGACATTTTAGAAGTTTTCACCTGGAAGTTCTCAAAATACACATTGAAATATCTTTGTAAAAATATAGAGTTCTGTCCCTAGCACACTGAAGCCGAGAGCTAAATTTTTATAGCCAATGCCCAATCTCTGCACTGGTGAGTTAATGAAGGATGTACCTTTGCTTCCCCATCCACAGAATGCCCCCTTTCTTGACATTCCTCATGTGTGAAGCCAGAAGAGGTGGGAAAGATGTGGGTGCCTGCCCCCAGGTCCCAGAGCCCACACCCACCCACCCATTGCTGGTCCTACAGTCAGAAGCTCCCCTGTGAACTTTTCCCCCAATTCCGTAGGGATTTCTCAAATTGAAGAAGCAAGTGGAACCAAAACCTCACAGAAAACTGAAGTACAGAAGGTGAGAAGGCAATTGAAGAGGAAACTAAAGAATTCTTACAGACCGCTATTTTTAAAAAACAAAAAGAACTGGAGAAAAATGATCAAAACCCACAAATAGGCATTTAATGAAGGAATACAGATGCATGTAAGAAGAGATAGTGCTCCTCATTAGTGATCAGAGAAATGCAAATCAAGGCCTCAGTGAAATTCCATTTTACACTCACTTGGCAGAGTGAAGGGTCTAAAGACAGTGTTGGGGAGGATGCTGGGGGAAGTGCATGTGGGTACAGCTACCTTACAAAACAACATACCTGAAGACTCAGCAATGCCACCTCTAGGCTAATACCCAGATAAACTCTGCACGTGTACATCAGGATACATAGAGGACAATGTTCACGGCAGCATTCACAATGCAAAACATGGAAACACCCCAGATGTCACGCAGAAGAGAACGCAGCCCATTCGCACCCTGGCATCCACACACCAGTGAACACAGTTGTGCCAGAGACACAGGCAATGACGTCAACGATCTGGGCAAGATCTTGCAGAGGAAAAGAGTTAGGTTCCGCAAGATCACACATGGCATTGTATCCTCCTTGTCACCCAGACTCACACATGGAATGGTAGGTGGAGACATGAGATTTGAAGAAGTACGCTAAATAATTCCTTAATCTAGGATTAATTCCATGACATCCTATGCCCCCAAGGATCTGGAAGAACTTCCTGTGCAGATGGTCCCAGCCCCGATAGGAGGAGCCGCCCTCCCTGAGGCTGCACACTGCCTTCTGGTCAATCAGAAGCCATTTATTCCTCCCACACAGCCCCCAGCAGCAGTCCAGGGGCAGGGGCTACAGAAAGGCCTGACCATGGGCCTAAATGACATAGTCCCTCATTCCTGGTCAAGGATGAGTTCAAGGAATCCCTTGCTCCTGGTCAAGAATAAGTCCAGGGGCAGGGGCTACAGAAAGGCCTGACCATGGGCCTAAATGACACAGTCCCTGGATCTCTCACCCTGATCTCATTCCTGCTCCAGAATGAGTTCAAAGGTGATGGTAGGGAGGACGGAGCCCACTGTCCAGCCGGGAGGGCTGTGCATGACCCCAGCAGGCATGGTGGCAGGACCCACATAGATGATTGTTCAGTGGTGAAGGATTAGATTGTACTAGGGAGGGGGAAGAACTTGGAACAGGCAAAATGAAATGCTTTTCACCCACAGGCCTCTGAGGGCCCTGCCCAGAGGGCTTCCCACAACACTGCGGTATCTGAGTCTCTTTAGGTTGCTCAGGCCTGGACAGACCATGATGATAGTCATGTGTCAGTCAAGAGGGGTTCAGAACCATTTAAGGTCCCCTCTGAGACCTCCATTCTATGAGCACCCCCAGCACCACAGAGAGAAAATCCTGAGGGGAATTTGACCCCCAGCAGGGAAATCTGGCCTCCCCCTTCCCTCAGCCAGGCCCTGAGCTCAGTACAAGGAGACCCTCATCTACAAGGCTTTACGGAGGTGCAGCACTGCTTCAGTCATGTGCCCTTGGTGGTTTGTATGAAGGTGCTTTGACAATGGACCCCCAGTTACAAAATAACATACCTGAAGCCCATGAAATGAAGGGACCTTACTCCCAGAGGAGAGTGTTGCCATCCTAGGAAGGGGAGGAGGGGACAGGACGGGAGGCCTCTACTTCCCTGCATTAGGCCCCCAGGGCTGGGCTGCATCAAAGTCCTTGGGGAAAATCTAATGGTGAGGTCAGCAACCATCCTGTCACTTAGGGACCTCAAAGCCCCAAAGCTGCCAGTGGCCTTGGGAGCATCAGGCCCAGTGGCTGTCAGGAGGGAGGAGGTAGCAGTGTCAGATGGCCAGGCCCTCTTCTGTTCCTTCAGGAATAGCTCTTCCTCCTTTCAAAGGACACTAATCCACATCATAGGGGCTCCACCCTCATGACCTCATCACACCCAGAAGCCCCACTGCCTGGAGTATTAGGGTATCAACACATGAATTTGGGGGGAGGACACAAACCTTTAGTCCAAAGCATGGAGAATTTTTGAAAAATTATCATCTCTGGCTCGGCGCCTGTAGCTCAGCCGGCTAAGGCGCCAGCCACATACACCTGAGCTGGTGGGTTCAAATCCAGCCCGGGCCCGCCAAACAACGATGGCTGCAACCAAAAAATGGCCGGGCATTGTGGCGGGCACCTGTAGTCCCAGCTACTTGGGAGGCGGAGGCAGGAGACTCGCTTGAGCCCAGGAATTGGAGGTTGCTGTGAGCTGTGATGTCACGGCCCTCTATCCAGGGTGATGGCTTGAGGCTCTGTCTCAAAAAATAAATAAATAAATAAATAAATAAATAAATAAATAAATAAATAAATAAAATAAAATAAAACAAACACTATGTCAAGGAGTTCAGGGCCCAGACCTACATGTCATGGCTCTGCCAGTATCTTTAAATATATAATTTTTCTTTAATACAAAATATATTTTTTTCAGAGATGGGGTCTCACTATGCTGCCCAAGCTAGATTTGAACACCCAGGATCAAACAATCCTCCTGCCCCTGCTAATGTCCTCACTGGACATTCAATAGGCCACCCCACTATTCTGTCAGGCTGGCTGCTTCTAGGTGATGAGGTACAACCAAGTAAAACCAACAAATCTGTTGATCATCATCCTACTACTACCTCACACCATATAAAAAAAGGTAAATTGAAAATGGATCAAAGACCTAAATGTAAGAGCTGAAACTATAAAGGTCTTCAATGATGCCATTAGTGTACTTCTTTGGTGGCAGCAGTATGGAAGACAAGTCCAAATCTGGAGCATACACTGGTTCCAGCAAGAATAGATTACTGGCCCCTCCAGGGTGAAGGAAGGGGTTCAGTGTTGCGGGCCTGCCACCAGAGGCTTGGCTGTTCATCTGATTGGAATCATGCAAAGTGCTCAGCACCAGCACGGAAATGGGCTGTAGCAAGCTGAGCACTCAAGAGTGGTGGGACTAGCTCGATTTTGGTGAGAGGGAGACCTTGCTGCTGGGCCCATGTGTAGCTCCAGCTCTGGCACCATGATCACTGTATTTTTCAGGGACTATTATGCAAGCATTTAGGGTGGACTGGGAGAAAGAATCACTCACCAGATCAATCATTCCACCTCTTGTTTTTTGTTTTTGTTTTTTGGAGACAGAGTCTCATTATGTCACCCTCGGTAGAGTGCCGTAGTGTCACAGCTCACAGCAACCTCAAATTCTTGGGCTTAAGCAATTCTCTTGCCTCAGCCTCCCAAGTAGCTGGGAGTATAGGCACCCGCCACAATGCCCAGCTATTTAGTTGTTGTTGCAGTTGTCATTGTTGTTTAGCTACCCCTTGTTAAAAGCCTCCTGACAGCAGGTGCTCTGTAGGTGTTGACTTGAGACCTGTAGGTTTGTACCCATGGCACTCACATCCAGAAGTCCCTTTTTTCAGGGACCACTTTGTCATTGACCTTTGGTCTTGTTCCTTCAGGCTCCTGACCAACCAAATGAGGCATTCACTATTCCCCAGGAGTCAGGGAATAGCCACACCCCAGGCTCCCTCTTCATCTAGACAAGCTGATGCCCAAGTGTACTGCTCAAAGGTTTGGACGCTGGGATTTCTCTTCACCACTGTCCTTTAGGGCTTCCCCAAGGGGGCTGTAAGGGGGCAGTAACCCATTTTCAACTCTCACCAACATATCGTACTGACCATCCGTGAACCAGGCCTGAGTCCTCTCCTTGTCTATCAGTTGGTCACAGGGAATTTGAAAAGGTTCTACAAGGTTTGTGACCCAATATGGCCCTTCTACTCCTATCTACCTGTGACTTTCTCTTTATTCCTGACTCAATGGGAAGCAGCCTCTCACCTCTAGCCTCTGATCTCTCTTTTTTTTTTTTTTATTGAATCATATCTGTGTACAATAATTCAGTCATGGGGTACAGTGTACGGGCTTCAGATACAATCAGAGATATTTTCATCAACCTGATTGCGATATCATTCAAGAGACTTTCTCATTACTTTGTG